>NIVC01003936.1:0-68771 GCA_002269645.1 Macrostomum lignano | reverse complement strand
CAAAACTGCTTCAGACGGAGAGTCATAAACAAATGAGTCAAATCGTGCAAATCTCTGCCAGCTCGGAGCTGGAATCTTCCCCAGCTGAGTCTTCCCCAGCTGAGTCTTCCCCAGCTGAGTCTTCCCCAGCTGAGTCTTCCCCAGCTGAGTCTTCCCCAGCTGAGTCTTCCCCAGCTGAGTCTTCCCCAGCTGAGTCTTCCCAGCTGCAGTCTTTCCCAACTGGAATCTTCCCAGCTGCAGTCTTTCCCAACTGGAATCTTCCCCAGCTGAGTCTTCCCCAGCTGAGTCTTCCCCAGCTGAGTCTTCCCCAGCTGAGTCTTCCCCAGCTGAGTCTTCCCCAGCTGAGTCTTCCCCAGCTGAGTCTTCCCCAGCTGGAATCTTACCCAACTGGAATCTTACCCAACTGGAATCTTACCCAACTGGAATCTTCCCCAACTGGAATTTTACCCAACTGGAATCTTACCCAACTTGAATCTTACCCAACTGGAATCTTACCCAACTGGAATCTTACCCAACTGGAATCTTACCCAACTGGAATCTTACCCAACTGGAATCTTACCCAACTGGAATCTTACCTAACTGGAATCTTCCCCAACTAGAAACTTCCCAGCTGAGTCTTCCCCAGCTGAGTCTTCCCCAGCTGAGTCTTTCCCAACTGGAATCTTCCCCAGCTGAGTCTTCCCCAGCTGAGTCTTCCCCAGCTGAGTCTTTCCCAACTGGAATCTTCTCCAGCTGAGTCTTCCCCAGCTGAGTCTTCCCCAGCTGAGTCTTCCCCAGCTGAGTCTTCCCCAACTGGAATCTTCCCCAGCTGAGTCTTCCCCAGCTGAGTCTTCCCAACTGGAATCTTCCCCAGCTGAGTCTTCCCCAGCTGAGTCTTCCCCAGCTGAGTCTTTCCCAACTGGAATCTTCCCCAGCTGAGTCTTCCCCAGCTGAGTCTTCCCCAGCTGAGTCTTCCCAGCTGAGTCTTCCCCAGCTGAGTCTTCCCCAGCTGAGTCTTCCCCAGCTGAGTCTTCCCCAGCTGAGTCTTCCCCAGCTGAGTCTTCCCCAGCTGGAATCTTCCCCAACTGGAATCTTCCCCAACTGGAATTTTACCCAACTGGAATCTTACCCAACTGGAATCTTACCCAACTGGAATCTTACCCAACTGGAATCTTCCCCAACTGGAATCTTCCCCAGCTGAGTCTTCCCCAGCTGGAATCTTCCCCAACTGGAATCTTCCCCAGCTGGAATCTTCCCCAACTGGAATCTTACCCAACTGGAATCTTACCCAACTGGAATCTTACCCAACTGGAATCTTCCCCAACTGGAATCTTCCCCAGCTGAGTCTTCCCCAGCTGAGTCTTCCCCAGCTGAGTCTTCCCCAGCTGAGTCTTCCCCAGCTGAGTCTTCCCCAGCTGAGTCTTCCCCAGCTGAGTCTTTCCCAGCTGAGTCTTTCCCAGCTGAGTCTTCCCCAGCTGAGTCTTCCCCAGCTGAGTCTTCCCCAGCTGAGTCTTCCCCAGCTGGAATCTTCCCCAACTGGAATCTTCCCCAACTGGAATCTTACCCAACTGGAATCTTACCCAACTGGAATCTTACCCAACTGGAATCTTCCCTTACTGAATCATCTTCCCGAACAGGAAGTTTCTCCAGTTGAAATCTTCCAGAAGATTTGGGCTGTGGTTTCACGATGCTGCAATGCGCAGCAAGAATGAGACAGGCGTGTCAATCTCTTGCACACAATGTTCTCAATGCTATACACAGGACGCATTGGATGCACGGTAGTGTCAGTTGCATGTCAAAGTTTCTTGATTCCCAAAAATTACGCACACAATAGTTTAGCTACTTACGAGTAGAGATAAAAGAATGCGAAGCGAATATTCTAATGAACAATGCAAAAATTTTTTTCTGTGAGGATTCGACCCAATGAAAGCTGCTGAAAGTCTTTAACGACATGAAATACCGAGCTTAATTATAAAGTCCACCTTACCAGAGTGGAAATCTACCGCTGCAATTATATTCCTTGCATCGAAAGTGCATATTTTACTGACCTATACTGCAAGTAGCAACGCAGCTCTCACTAAAATCTGTCGAGCGGAAGGCTTCCAGGATCATTGGTGACTTCTTAAAGTTTCCATATAGACTTGGGACTCGAAGGACTGTTGGTGGACTTGCCTTTGTCCATGGACTTCTGCGGCGTCAAGGCTCCTGTGAACCTCAGCAGCTCCCTCCCTCCTTTAGCTCCAGCTTCAAATCAATTAGCTAACAAAAGCGGTGCTTCATCCCCACTTACTGTAAATTATGGAATGCTCAACCTGCAGCATTAGCTAATCCTGGCATCAAGCCATCCATTTTCAAGAGCCAAGTGTCTCAAAGACCGCCTTGATCAATTTTTAGGCTTCTCTTTTTCTTTGTCTTCTTTTACTTCCTTTCCACTTCTCCTTTTCGTAGCCATGGGGCACCATTGGTGCTATTGGGCCCTGTCCACTTCCAGTTGCAGATAATAACAATAATACTTAATAATGTTTGAAAATCTATCCAAAACTCCAAAACGGCATGCAGGAAGCCACAGGCCCCGACAAAAATGAGTTGCAGCTGAGCTACAAGGAGCGACGCTGAGCATGAGAGCCAGGCAGACTTTGGTAGCCCGCTACCCCCGCAACCGCAGAAATCGAAAAGCAGAACAGCGGTTCGGGCTGCAGCTGGGGAAGCCCAGCGGGAGGTCGAATAAAATTCTGAAATTATTGCCCGCCAATAAAGCTGCATCGATTTCCCATCCAGCTGCCTGACCCGCCAGCTCTCCTGGGAAATGTCCCCCCCTGCCCCGCAGATCCGGGATGGGAAGAATTCCATGCTGGGATGATGGCTGCGCCCGCCGCTGCTGGGGGTATCGCAGTTAATTTGTTGCACAATTTCCAACTCTGTGCAGCTGCCGCCGCGACCCTTCCGGGCCAAAGCTGCAGGCAGGAATATCCGGGCGGCCGCCTGCCCTGCCGCCTCTCCGGCCTGGGCGCAGCCGCAGCCAAGCACTGCGACAGGCACTTATGCGCCCCCCCCGGTGCCATATGCCACCCCCATGCCACCCCATGCCACCCGCTCCGCAGCCGTGGAATCCTACACTGAAGCCAAGCATCCGGGTTTTTTTAAAAGTCCATGGACAAACAAAAGAAGAAGTGGGCGCTTCTTCGCCGGCTGAAGCGTTCTTCTTGATATTTTCCAGGAGGTCGCAGTCGCGGATGGCTGACTCGCTCAGGCTGGGGAAACTTTTTCGGAACTCATGCGAAGCGCTTAGGCGAAAGTGAAGATCATCGCGAACTGTTGCTTGAAGCTGGGCCTGGTGTTTCCAATCCAGATTGGTATTGGCTTAAAAGTCCATGGATAGGGCAGGCGGCCAACGAATGGCGTCTGACCGATCTGTCGTTCTGTCGTTTCCCGGAAAGCTGAAATTGGCGGAAGGCAGCCGCTCCGCTTCGGCCAGGCAGTGGGAAACCCGAGCGGAACCAGCCGAGCCGCCATCTGTACACCCGAGCCGCCGTCTGTACACCCGAGCCGCCATCTGTACACCGAGCCAGAGCTGCGGCACGTGGCACCGCATCACGGCATGCGCCCCGCCGGCCTGCTGCTCTTCATCGGCGCGGTCGGCTTCTTCAACATCTGTGAGCCCCTCTGACCTGACTCATTAATTTCATTTACGTCCTCTGAAGTTGCGTCCCCTGAAGATCAACCGAATCCCAGACATCTTACTGACATCCCAACGACGACATACCATACATCTATAGTTATCAAACCGACACCTTACCGAACCCCACCGACACCCCACCGACACCCCACCGACACACCACCGACACCCCACCGACACCCCACCGACACTCCACCGACACCCACCGACATCCCACCGACACCCACCGACACCCCACCGACATCCCACCGACACCCCACCGACACCCCACCGACATCCCACCGACACCCCACCGACACCCCACCGACATCCCACTGACACCCCACCGACACCCCACCGACATCCCACCGACACCCCACCGACATCCCACCGACACCCACCGACAACCCCACTTCAAATACGTGCCCAGTCCAGCTCAAATATCCCGCTGTAGGCACCGCTGGCATCTCCCCAGACTCCGCTGGCATCTCCTCAGGCTCCGCTGGCATCTCCCCAGACTCCGCTGGCATCTCCTCAGGCCTCGCTGGCATCTCCCCAGACTCCGCTGGCATCTCCCCAGACTCCGCTGGCATCTCCCCAGACTCCGCTGGCATCTCCCCAGGCTCCGCTGGCATCTCCCAGAACGGCTGGCATCTCCCCAGGCTCCGCTGGCATCTCCCCAGAACCGCTGGCATCTCCCCAGAACCGCTGGCATCTCCCCAGAACCGCTGGCATCTCCCCAGAACGGCTGGCATCTCCCCAGGCTCCGCTGGCATCTCCCCAGAACCGCTGGCATCTCCCAGAACCGCTGGCATCTCCCGAACTGCCCAAACCGCAGACGACGGTCTGCTCTCCGATAACGAATCCGAGGAAGCAAACCCGGGCGGCTCAGACCGGCAGCACCTGATGAAGCTCAAGAAAAAGTTCGGCGTGAAGGAGCGCCGCTCGGTGCAGCCGCGGCAGCAGCAGCAGTTGCACGGCGAGCACCTCGCCAGAAGCTTCGATCAGTTCAGCGAGGAGCTGCTCGAGCACTACCGGATGCCGCTGCGCCGACTCACCCAGCAGCCCATGGACTGCAGGAACTCCTCGCCCACGTCCGCCTGCAGCTGCCTGCGGCTGCTCTGCTTCGGCGGCTCGGAGTGCACCGCGGACGGCCGGCCCGACAGCCCAAGGAGCCGCCGGCAGTTCGCACGCTGCCGCCAGACCTCCATGGACGGCTTCCTACTGTGCGAGTGCAAGAGCTACAGGCTGCTGTTGTAGCCCGGCGTCTGCGTGCCAAGGACTTCTGGAGTATGAAGAGCGGCTAAACTTGGACTGGTGGGAGAATACGGTTTAAGGGGAAATGCATTGGTGAGAAGGGAATTGTCAGTTTTTTTTGCTTGAAGTTTTGTCTCCTTGAGCAGCAATTTCTAACATCCGATGAAGCTAGTATGCGCTCGCAAGCAGATTTTTAAATTTGCAAAAGTCCTACAGCAAGCAAAAAGCACTAAGCTTTATTTGCAAATTCGAGGAGGTAATTTGAAGGTGAGAAAACTTTCTGTAAAAAACTGACGTAGAATTCACATTTCAGTGAAGTTTGTTGCGAGACTAATCTTCCTATAAGTAGCATGTACGTTTTCTTATTCGCATATACAAATAACTGTATAGTTGTAAGATTCCTAGCAATTCCCGGTCTGTGACCATTACAGAAATTTGAACCTCAATTGAAAACATTACACTTTCATACGCCCGTTAATCAAATGACAGCTGATTCAACTCTGATTGGCTGGCAGCAAAGTACTGCAATGTACACTTAGCTATTCTGCATGTTGATAGCCCAGCCAGCCTTCAGTGTACATTCTGACCCTTCGCCAATCCCTACCCCTCCTGGACAGCCATCCCACTCTGCAGAGAAATTTTCATTCCCTAAACGCGCTACGATTGGCTGTCGCTGTTCTCTACTCCTAAACAGCTGCATGCAGTGCTTAAATGTACCTTCCCAAATACGCTCGCACGACCTCGTGCTGAGCTAAATATACATTCATGTTCATATTTTGTACTTCACGATGCACTGCGCAAAATCGCTTTAGTCGTAAAAGTGTACAGATGATTTATTTTGCAAGCGTCCAATTCGCAGACACTGTAATTACTTGACAAAGAAGTAATTTTACTACATCCAATACTGTTCGACGTCTGCAGAGATTTTATTGGAACTGTCGTAGTCAGATGTCAAACAGTGCATGCAGACATGCGAACAGAAGCACGCAAATTTCAAGTGCACATCGGAGATGGAGAAAAGAGGGTCAGAAGAGGGTGGAAATAGGGACAGAAGAGGGAGAGAAGAAAGAGAGAAGAGAGAAGAGAAGAGGGAGAGAAGAGGGAGGGAGAGAGGAGAGAAGAGGGAGAGAAGAGAGAAGAGGGAGAGAAGAGAGAAGAGAAGAGGGAGAGAAGAGAGAAGAGAAGAGAGAGAGAGAGAGAGAAGAGAAGAGAATAGGGAGAGAAGAGAGAAGAGAAGAGGGAGAGAAGACAGAAGAGGAGGGGGAGAAGAGAAGAGCATGAATGGAAAGCAGATTTAGCTGGCGATCAGATCAAATTGAGCTAAGCATTGAAGCAGAGAGCCCCAGAGTCACAAACTGAACATCTTCAGTACTTGCGGGCAGAAGCAGCAACGAATGGGCGCAAAAGCATCAAGTGATGGAGTAGAGAGACTGGGGAAATTTCCAGCCTGCCAGTTACTCAGCTCGAGTCGTTGCTGAGCAGCAAATCAATGCCGCATCGACCAGCGAGCGACTCGAGCTCTGCGCCATTTAATTTCACCGGAGCGCCGACTGCCTGGCGATGATTGACAGGTGAACTGTGAGGCTTTGGAACTCGGTAAGCCAGCTTGATGAGCTGGACTTGACTTGAAGTTGATTTTTTGAGAGATTTCTACAAGCTACTTTCAGTTTAAACTGACAAAAAACTCCCGCAGGTGATTGAGTAACTGCTGTCAGACTGCAAGAGCCTACAGGTAGAATTTAGGACTAAGGATCATCTCGGTTGCTATGCTAATCATTATAGGCGGTGGTCGAGACCGTCCTGCTGTACAACGCCGAGACCTGGTCACTGATGGACTCGCTTGAACAGCGAGTTCGGGGGGCGCACACTGGTCTGCTGCGCGCCGCCTTCAAGATCAGCGACGAGCGAGTCACCAATGCAACATGCATCGCTGCGCCGGCCTGGTTCGTCCAAGCTTCTACTTGTTGCTATGCGCCCTTTTCTCACAATGCGACCCCCCTATTTCCCCTCTTGCGCCCGCCTTTTTTGTGACCCCCTGTGATACAGAACGGGTCAGAGAAACAGACAGTAAACAGCGACTTTTAGTCAAGAGATCAGGAGATCATCACCGCTTTGAGACCTGCGAGCGAGTCCGCCCCGTGTATTAATGTATTATTGCCGTCGATAACCTAAATAAAAGCGCGCTTGCTAGGCAGGGCTGCGCTTCCTTCTTGCCAGAGGCAGAGCGTCATAACGCCAGGAGAGCGGATACCATACTTTACTCTTATACTGTACCCACTGTATAAGCACCAGAGTGTCGCAACATCTCTGTGAGCAACGCGAGATCTGCATGTCATCACGCCAGAACGAGCTTACCCGTACACAGAGCGTCATAACGCCTGTTTGTACCATCCCGTTGAAAACAAGGGTTAATCTTGAAAGTAAATGAAAGAAAAGTTACTTTTGGTAGGTTAATGTACCGCAGTTACAATTTTTAAAAAGGCAACTTACGTTAATTAACCATTGAAACTTTTTAGATTAATTTCGGCTGAAAAACTCGTAAATTAACGTAAAATTTCCCCTGGTATTCGCATTTATCTTAGACATTGAGTAAACAGATCTCTAGTTTAATCAGAACAGAAATGTGTCTTTTCTATAAAGCATGTCACATCTAGCTTGTCATTACCCTGTTGTCTTCTCAATCCAGCGACTGGATCCGTATGCGCGTACATGCCTTCGTTCAACATCAGAAGCTCAACGTCCAGTCAAGAAGACGGCGGCTGCCCGTTGTAGAAATGCATGTGGCTACCGTGTCCATACTGGATATAGATCGGTCCGCGGCTTATAGGGAGTTGTGAAGGCTCGGCTGCTCCCACGCCTCCACCGCCGCCTCCACCGCCGCCTCCACCGCCGCCTCCACCGCCTTCAACTCCGCCGCCAGCTGCATTTCCAGGGTCCTGAGCATTATCTGATGGTAGTTGCGGAGGCGGCTGTAAAGGCGGCAGCTGCTGCTGCTCTCCATGCCCAGGCGTCAATTCAGCAATGACCTCGTTAGACCCAGCAATACCCTGAGCAGCCTGCAGGGAGAACGCAGCCATGAACTGAGACATAAAATATGCTGAGAGTTGAACAGCAACAAGCTGCATGCTTGCGGCTTCGGGTGAATCATCGCTCAGCAAATATCTGCTATAGTTGAGTTCTCCCAGCGTGGAAAACTGCTCAGGCGAATCGGAGCCCTGGTATAGGCTTTGCTCCGGCTCGCACGACTTGTCATCTTTATTCTCAATCACCGTACCTTTGATTGCAGTAAGGTCGCTGCTGACGTGATTCGTGAGCTCGTTTGAGTGCGGCTGCGCAGCCTCTTCGTACGAAATTGAGACGTCAGCCCGTCGTTCTTGCAGAATCGTTTTGCTTTGAGGCTGAGGCAAATCTTCAGCAGGTGCACTTTGGTAGCTCCGAGAGACCGCATCGGCAGTTTGACTGCTTTGGCTGGAAGATTGCCTGCTTGGCTCGCCTCGGTTTGTGGTTTGACACCGCCGCACAAGATCCGCTTGCGCTTCATGATGCGCCCCATTCCCTGCGGCTTGGTTCTGAGTTGCCACGACTCCAGAATCGGAGACTTGGCTGAGAAGATCCGCTCGCGCTTCATTGGACTGGCTCTGATGATGCGCCCCAGTCCCTGCGGCTTGGCTCTGAGTCGCCACGACTCCAGAATCGGAGACTTGGCTGAGAAGATCCGCTCGCGCTTCATTGGACTGGCTCTGATGATGCGCTCCAGTCCCCGCGGCTTGGCTCTGAGTACCGATTGAGTTGGCAAGTTGGCTCTGAATTTTGCCAGGCGTCTCGGCAGTCATTGAAGCAAAGTTTGTTTCATCATGAGGCTTTAATTGAGCCATTTGAGCATCCTCCACCTCTTGTGATTGTTCATATTCGGTTGAGCACATCGATTGTCGATCAACCCTCAGGTTAAGGGTGATAGGGCCTGCTTCTTCGCTCTTATTTTGCCGCCGAAGTCTTTTGATGACACTCTTGCTAGTAGTTGGCCCTGACTCCGAATCAAGAAAGCATAACTACGAGTGACCTGGATACGAGTACATGAGCTGCCAAGACATGCACTCCACACTTCCTGGTGCTTTCTTATATATCCCAGAAATGCATAGCGAAAATAAAGGCAACAGGAAAATCGTTTCCAAAGCAAAAACTTTAAGTAAATCAGATAGTTATACGGTGTATTTGTTGCAAACTAGCTGAGTTGTAGTGAGCGTACGACAGAGCGCGGAGTTTTCTGACCATTGTTCCACACTAACAGTCAAGTGATGGAGTAGAGAGACTGGGGCAATTTTCAGCTTGCCAGTTACTCAGCTCGAGTCGTTGCTGAGCAGCAAATCAATGCCGCATCGACCAGCGAGCGACTCGAACTCTGCGCCATTTAATTTCACCGGAGCGCCGACTGCCTGGCGATGATTGACAGGTGAACTGTAAGTTGTTAAGGAGAATTTCTTAAAACTACTTTCAGTTCACACTGACAAAAACTCCCGCAGGTGATTGAGTAACTGCCAGACTGCAAGATCCTACAGGTAGAATTTTTAGGACTAAGGATTATATCGGCTGCTATGCTAATCATTATAGGCGGTGGTCGAGACCGTCCTGCTGTACAACGCCGAGACCTGGTCGCTGATGGACTCGCTCGAAGATCGCTTCAAGAACAGCGACGAGCGAATCACCAATGCGACATGCATCGCTGCGCCGGCCTAGTCCGTCCAAGCGAACTGTTGCACCATCGGCGACCGCACCGAGTCGCACTGCCCGCAGCCGGTGAAGGAGGTGCTGCTGACGCTGCAGGCGCCCTACAGGCGGGGGCGGGGACAGGGGCAAACTCGGAGTTTCCTTGACTGCCTGATGGCTGACACCTGCGCCGTGGATTATGTCGGCGGCGCGGCTTGCGTTCGCGCCGAGGCCCTGAGGCGCCACCCTGTGACGCTGCTCATGTTTTTGGAAGACCCAAATGACAGCATAGTTTTCTGCTAAGTGAGTTCTGATTGACACTGACAAGCCGCTACCTGCAGTTCATATTGAAATCCGTGTTAAACTTAGCAATCAAGGCACTTCAAGCAGCTAAACTCTTATTATTTATTGCATTCAGAGACATGGCACACCATGGTGTGTACTGCTGTGCGAGCAAGAGGGTATAAGGAAACAGAATCAGACAAAGCATGCATCAGACAGTTGCCAGATACTTGTGACATAAATCTGAAAGCCCGGCATACAAGTCCATACAGTTCCTACTGTACTACTCTCCGGGAGCAAATGATGTGAATGTTAATACGGGTTTAAATGGGTTTAGGGTTACGGTGCCAGTAACTGAGGATCTGGGAGGCTGGCCCAGCAACTGAGGATCTGGGAGGCTGGCCCAGCAACTGAGGATCTGGGAGGCTGGCCCAGCAACTGGGGATCTGGGAGGCTGGCCCAGCAACTGAGGATCTGGGAGGCTGGCCCAACAACTGGGGATCTGGGATGCTGGCCCAGCAACTGAGGATCTGGGATGCTGGCCCAGCAACTGGGGATCTGGGATGCTGGCCCAGCAACTGGGGATCTGGAAGGCTAGCGGCAGCCCTGCAACGCACGCAGCCCCAGAGCAGAGCAGGATGCAGGCAGGCAGAGGCCAGCGGTCAGGCCAGTCTCGCACTGCGCGCCATGGCATGGAAGGCGGAGCTCGGGTCGGCCAGCAGCTCCCGGGGCGGCGCGAACTCCACAACTCTTTCGCCGTCCAGCACGAGGATCCTGCGGGATGGCACGGATTTGAGAGTTCCTGGAATCTTGGTCTCTGCTGGGATTGCCGCATTTCTGCCAGCTACCTGTCGTAGTCCATGACGGTGCTGATGCGGTGGGCGATGGCCACCACCGTGGCGCTGGCGAACTCCCGCCTGACGGTGTCCTGCACCAGCCGGTCCGTGGCCAGGTCCACCGAGGCCGTGGCCTCATCCAGCACCAGGATGCTGGAGCGGCGCAGCAGCGCTCTGGCCAGGCACAGCAGCTGGCGCTGCCCCGCGCTGAGGCCGCCGCCCTCCTCGCCACACTGGTGGTCGAGGCCCGCGGGCAGGGCCGCGGCGAAGTCGCGCTGGTGCGCCAGCTCCAGGGCGCGCCACAGTCTGGCATCGTCGCCTCGGAACTCGCCAAGCGGGTCGAGATTCTCGCGCAGGCTGCCGCCAAACACCACCGCGTCCTGGGGCAGCGCGGACAGCCGGCGGCGCAGCCAGTGCAGGCCGAGCCGGCCCGTGTCGCGGCCGTCAATCAGGACTCGGCCGCGGGCCGGCTCGACCAGGCGGAACAGGGCCAGGCCGGCCAGGCTCGACTTGCCGGCGCCTGTGCGACCGACGATGCCAACCTGCATAGCGATTGCAAAGAAGCCACGTTGTAGACGCATAGAAACGGCTTAGCAACCACATGGAAACGGTTTAGCAACCGCATAGAAACGGCTTAGCAACCGATAGAAACGGCTTAGCAATTGCATAGAAACGGCGTAGCAACCGCATAGAACGGCTTAGCAACAACATAGAAACGGTTTACCAACTGCATAGAAACGGCTTAGCAACCACATGAAAACGGCCAGCAACCTGCTGGAAGCAAAGTAGAAGCAACCAAAAGGAATCGCAGCAACGGCTCACCTTTTCCCCCGGCCGGATGCTGAAGGTCAGGCCGTCAAGCGCCAGCGGGAGGCCGTCGCGGTAGCGCACAGCGAAGTCCTGGAACTCGATGGCGCCGTGCTGAGGCCAATCAGGCGGAGGCGGCGGCTCAGTGGGCGGCTGCCCAACATACCAGTCGGCCTCCTCGGCAATGCGGGTGTACTCCTCGATGCGCTCAACGGACACCAAGTTCGTCTCAAGCTCCGAGCTGGTGCGGATCATCAAATTTAAAGTGCTGGTCACCTGGTAAGGATGGGCGGGGACAGTTTCTTAGAGTATCACTGGTTGCTATGCTGAGCATCACTGGTTGCTATGCTGAGCATCACTGGTTGCTATGCTGAGCATCACTGGTTGCTATGCTGAGCATCACTGGTTGCTATGCTGAGCATCACTGGTTGCTATGCTGAGCATCACTGGTTGCTGTGCTGAGCATCACTGGTTGCTGTGCTGAGCATCACTGGTTGCTATGCTGAGCATCACTGGTTGCTGTGCTGAGCATCACTGGTTGCTGTGCTGAGCATCACTGGTTGCTATGCTGAGCAACGCTGGTTGCTATGCTGAGCATCACTGGTTGCTGTGCTGAGCATCACTGGTTGCTGTGCTGAGCATCACTGGTTGCTGTGCTGAGCATCACTGGTTGCTGTGCTGAGCATCACTGGTTGCTGTGCTGAGCATCACTGGTTGCTGTGCTGAGCATCACTGGTTGCTGTGCTGAGCATCACTGGTTGCTGTGCTGAGCATCACTGGTTGCTATGCTGAGCATCACTGGTTGCTATGCTGAGCAACGCTGGTTGCTATGCTGAGCATCACTGGTTGCTGTGCTGAGCATCACTGGTTGCTGTGCTGAGCATCACTGGTTGCTGTGCTGAGCATCACTGGTTGCTATGCTGAGCATCACTGGTTGCTGTGCTGAGCATCACTGGTTGCTGTGCTGAGCATCACTGGTTGCTATGCTGAGCAACGCAGACTCACCTGCAGCGCGTACGAAATCGCCAGCCCGACCAGCCCGCCGCTGATGGCGCCCCGCCCCGCAACGGTGAAGAGCGCCGCGGCCAGCACGGCGAGGGCGCCGCAGATCTCCAGGTGGAAGCCGAGCCAGCGGCCGGCGGCCAGCAGGGCAAAGAAGAAGGCCTGGTTGGCCTCCACCCGGCGCCGGCACTCGGCCTCGAAGCGGTCGCCAACGCCGAACGCCCGCACGCAGGCATCTCCAGCGAGGGTCTCGGCGAAGTGCGAGTAGATGGGTGAGCGGCTCACGGACTCGAGCCGGCGCAGCTGCCTGGAGGAGCCCAGGTAGAACCGCTGGATGCCGGCGTACAGGCAGGTGAGCGGCACGATCACCAGCAGGTACCACACGGTGGAGGCCGAGATCACAACCATCGTGGCCACCACGTTGAACAGCGACTGAAGGAAGGCGCGCACCTGCAGAGTTCATTTAAGGTCAAGCAGCTGAAATCATGCTAAAACCTGACCTGAACTCGAACACCTGACTCAGAGCTGGACCCAATATCTGGCCTGAACTCGAGCACCTGACTCAGAGCTGGACCCAATATCTGGCCTGAACTCGAGCACCTGACTCAGAGCTGGACCCAATATCTGGCCTGAACTCGAGCACCTGACTCAGAGCTGGACCCAATATCTGGCCTGAACTCGAACACCTGACTCAGAGCTGGACCCAATATCTGGCCTAAACTCGAATACCTGACCTAGAGCTGGACCCAATATCTGGCCTGAACTCGAACACCTGACTCAGAGCTGGACCCAATATCTGGCCTAAACTCGAATACCTGACCTAGAGCTGGACCCAATATCTGGCCTGAACTCGAACACCTGACTCAGAGCTGGACCCAATATCTGGCCTAAACTCGAATACCTGACCTAGAGCTGGACCCAATATCTGGCCTGAACTCGAACACCTGACTCAGAGCTGGACCCAAGTTCTGCACCCCGACGCCCACCTTCTGCCGCAGCAGGTTGTCAACAACTTCCACATCGCGGCTGAACCTGTTCAGCACCCGGCCGGCGGGCGTCACGTCGAAGAAGCTCATCGGGGCGCGCACAATTCGCGCCAGCATCCGCGCGTGCAGCCGGCGTGAGGAGCGCACGAAGGCGGCGGCCAGCGTCAGCGCGAAGCCGAGCCCGAAGCCGGCCTGGAAGACGCCGATGCCGCCGTACACGCCCAGGTAGACGTCCCGGCGGCCCGCGGCGCCGTCCCAATCGGAGCCGTTCGCCGGCTTCAGGCGGTCCTCGCTCCACACTGCCAGCCAGACGTTGGCGAGCACCGAGGCGGTCTGGTACAGCGAGATGAGCGCCAGGATCGCGGCGGCGTAGCCAATGCTCAGGGCGCGCAGGTATGCCCAGTACACCGACGCCTTCACGCGGCCCGTCTCGGCGCGCTCCTCCCCGGTGAGCCGGTGGCGACCGCCCGGCTGGGGCCGCCGCTCCGTCCCCTCCTTCCCGGACTTCTGCGCGCTGCCGGAGCTGCCGGCTCGGGACCGGCCGCGGACTGGGGGCTGCGGATGCTGCTGTCGGATTCGGGAATCAGGGTTGCTATTAGGGTTGCGATTAGGGTTGCCATTAGGGTTGCCATTAGGGTTGCGATTAGGGTTGCGGTTAGGGTTGCGATTAGGGTTGGGATTAAAGTTGGGATTAGGGTTGGGATTAGGGTTGGGATTAGGGTTGTGATTAAAGTTGGGATTAGTGTTGTGATTTGGGGGGGGGGGTCGTAGCTAGCGGATTGGGCGACCCTCGCCACCCTGCAGCTAAGGGGGGCCGCAGCCCAGTGGTCTAGAGCGACGCTCATGTGCCAGCGGTCCAAGGCTCGATTCCAAGTGCAGTCACATTAATTAGGGGCTAAACTGGAATCTCGGCTTGGCTCTGCTCGTGCAATTAACACCCTTGAAGGCCAACTCTCAAGGCACAGTGAAGTGTACATGCCTAGCGATAAATAAAGTCAGGGTCGCTGTACACTCCTGTGTGGTGTGTGCCTGTGCATATGACTGCGTACGTATCTGCGCGCTTGTGTGCCTGCTCAGGGGAGTCGGCGGAATGGGCAGTAATGCCTCTCGCCGGTTGTGTGACAAAGTCGCGTAAAGTGCGCCTCAACTAACTAGGTTTGGGATTAAGGCTGATTTGGAGTTCTGGGCTGCATAAAGTTAGAGTACATGTAGCTTAAAGTGCGTAGATGTCCTCGGTTTGGGCACAGAAAGCAGGTGCGCATTTCGAACTTGCATTTTCTGGCAGCTCTTGGGAAACCGCAGCATCGGGCTCGGAGCTCGAGCTGGCGCCAGCAGCATTGTCAGCTTCATCATCGCTGCTTGAGTCTTCCTGCAACGGATTAAAGCACAAAATATCTGGTTCAGCACATTCTACAGTGCCATACCCTAAAGTCAATCCCACACCATCCCACACCAATCCCACACCAAACCCACATCAAAACGACACCAATCCCACACAAATCCCACACCAATCCCACACCAAACCAACACCAATCCCACACAAATCCCACACCAATCCCACACAAAACCAACACCAATCCCACACCAAACCCACACCAATCCCACACCAAACCAACACCAATCCCACACAAATCCCACACCAATCCCACACAAAACCAACACCAATCCCACACCAAACCCACACCAATCCCACACCAATCCCACACCAAACCCACACCAAACCCACACCAATCCCACACCAAACCCACACCAATCCCACACCAAACCCACACCAATCCCACACTAATCCCACACCAAACCCACACCAATCCCACACCAAACGGACACCAATCCCACACCAATCCCACACCAAACCCACACCAATCCCACACCAAACCCACACCAATCCCACCGCGCAGCCACGCACCTTCTCCAGCGCGTGCAGCCTCACGAACTGAGCGAACGGGCCGTTCCAAGCCAGCAGCTCCTGGTAGCCGCCCTCCTCGCTGACTGTCCGACCGTCCAGCACGAGGATCCGGTCGGTCTGCGGCAGCCAGTGCAGCCCGTTGGTCACCAGCAGGCGGGTGCGGCCGGCCAGGAGGCCCTGCGGCCCCAGCACCCGCTCAAAGATGTGGCGGCCCACGTGACTGTCCACGGCAGACAGCGGGTCGTCCAGCAGGTAGATGTCCGCGTTGTGGTATACTGCCCTAGCCAGCGACACCCGCTGCTTCTGCCCGCCGGACAGGTTGATGCCCTGCAGTGGTCGACAAAGGTTGGATGAGGAGACTCCGCCGCATTCCCATGCCTGCCTTACCACCCACTGCCCCATCCCTGCCTTACCATCCACTGCACTAACTGTCTTCTTGCCACTAAATTTGTCCTGTGCCTGCGCCTTCTAATCTAATTCCCATCCACTTCCCGGCCCAATCACCAGCCTCATCACCAGCCCAATCACCAGCCTCATCACCAGCCCAATCACCAGCCTCATCACCAGCCCCATCACCAGCTCCATCACCAGCCCAATCACCAGCCTCATCACCAGGCCAATCACCAGCCTCATCACCAGCCCCATCACCAGCTCCATCACCAGCCCAATAACCAGCCTCATCACCAGCCCAATCACCAGCTTCATCACCAGCCCAATCTCCAGCCCCTTCACCAGCTCCATCACCAGCCCTATCACCAGCCCCATCACCAGCCCTATCACCAGCCCAATCACCAGCCTCATCACCAGCCCAATCACCAGCCTCATCACCAGCCTAATCTCCAGCCCCATCACCAGCTCCATCACCAGCCCTATCACCAGCCCCATCACCAGCCCTATCACCAGCCCAATCACCAGCCTCATCACCAGCCCAATCACCAGCCTCATCACCAGCCCAATCTCCAGCCTCATCACCAGCCCAATCACCAGCCTCATCACCAGCCCAATCACCAGCCTCATCACCAGCCCTATCACCAGCCCCATCACCAGTCCAATCACCAGCCCTATCACCAGCCCCATCACCAGCCCCATCACCAGCCCACTTTCTCCCCGATCTCAGTCAGGTCGCCGCCGGGCAGGGCTTCAATGTCGGGCAGCAGGGCGCAGGCCTCCAGCACCAACCGGTAGCGCTGCGGGTCCCAGTCGCTGACAAACTGGATGTTCTGGCGCAGGCTGGCGTTCTGAATCCAGGCCTGCTGGCTGACCAGCGCCGTGGAGCCGCTCAGCCGCACGCAGCCGGCCAGCCGCGGCATTTCGCCGGTGAGGGCCGCCAGCAGCGAGGATTTGCCGGAGCCCACGCGGCCCACCACAGCAGTGAGGCTGCCGCGCCTCAGGCTGAAGTTCAGGTGGTTCAGGCCGAAAGCCGCCTCGCCAGCTGCTGACCAGCTGAAGTGGCCGTCCGTCACCAGCACGGCGGACTCGGCGGTGTCCGCGCCCGGCAGCGTCTGAATCACGTGACTGAGGTCAGCTTCATCAGCCGCAAGGAACCTGCCGAGCCGGCGCATCGACACCGCGGCCTGAAAGTGCGGGGGTGACTTAAACAGACAGACAGACAAACAGACAGACAGACAGACAGACAGACAGACAGACAGACAGACAGACAAACAGACAGACAGACAGACAGACAGACAGACAGACAGACAAACAGACAGACAGACAGACAGACAGACAGACAGACAGACAGACAGACAGACAGACAGACAGACAGACAGACAGACAGACAGACAGACAGACAGACAGACAGACAGACAGACAGACAGACAGACAGACAGACAGACAGACAGACAGACAGACAGACAGACAGACAGACAGACAGACAGAAGACAGAAGACAGAGCCCTCACCGTGATGATGGAGGAGATGATCATGGGCAGGAGGTTCATAGGAGCCCGCAGGATGTTGAACAATGCCAGCGCGGTGAAGGCCTTTGCGGGTGTCAGCAGGTTGCCGGGCGAGGCCAGCGTGAACACAGAGAAGGTGGCGAGGGTGATCAGGTAGGGTGCGCAGGTGAAGGTAAAGACGGTGAAGCAGTTGATGTAGGCGGACTTCTTCAAATTGGCCAGCTCGACTTCTCGGACGGCCTCCACCCGGGTTCTGAAGGCGGGCTCCCAGCCGAACAGCTTCACCATGCGGATGCCGCTGAGCAGCTCGCCCAGCAGCTTTAGCCTGGCGTCCTTAAGCTTCAGCTGCTGAACCTGGAATGGAGAATGAAGCACAATTTTGGCCGCTGCTTCCAAGCGCATGAGGACCAGAGTGTAACATTCAATGATCGGGAGACACTGGACCCTTTTCAACTATCTACTAGGGTGGGAAATGCTTACTAAGGTGCCCCGTAGCTTTGAGAATAGGGAAATGCATTCCAAGGTAGGCTTGGGCATTCTGAAGGCTGGCATTTATGGCAGTAGGGGTTGCACTGCACTACTGCCACTCCGACACGGCAGTAGTGCAGCGCAGCCGGACAGACCTGCAGCCGTTTCTGTGCGGTCGCCAGGGCGCTGTTCGCCGGCACGAGCAGCAGAGCGACGGCCAGGCCGCCGAGGACCGCCGGGCCCAGCTCCTGCCACAGCAGCGCCATGGCCGCGGCGATGAGGAACGGCATGGACACCGCCATCCACAGCGTCTGCAGCAGGTCGCCGATTCGCTGCACATCCACGGCCATGAGGCTGACGACCTGGCCGAGGGTGGTGGCGCGCCGGGCCGAGCAGCTCAGGCGGAGAGACTTGCGGTACACGGCCAGTGTGAGCAGCGACCGGACCCGCATGGCCACCACGCCGGAGCGGAAGTACATCAGCTGGCTGAAGAAGGCGGCCAGAGCGGCGCTGAGGAAGAAGGCGGCGGCGTACAGCCAGCCTCTCCAGGCCGGCGCGGCGGGGTCGTCAGCGAAGGCGACCAGGTGCTTGATGAGGGCGGGGCTGGCGAACTGCAGCGAGTCGCACACCAGCTTGCAGGCGTAGGCGGCGGCCAGCTGCGGCCCGAACTGGCGGGCCAGGACTCGAGTCAGCGACGGGTGCGGCCGGTCTGCGTCCAGGAGGTTCGCCGCCTCGGGCACGCTGGCGCCGTTGGCGCCGGCCAGCAGGGGGCTGCGCTCGGTAGCGCCGCCTGCGGGCTCAGCGGAGACGCCGTTGGCAAACGTGGCGGCGCGGCTGGATCGGGTGGGAAAAGTTTCAAGAGTGCATGCAGAGAATTCCCAACGGTAATCCTTAATTCCAGTTCTGGATTTCGAATGGCAAATAGCTATGCCACCTGTACAGAGGATTAGTCTTCTAAATGGATTAGTATGTAGTCCCAGATCCTGGATCCCAGATCCTGGAACCCAGATCCCAGATCCTAGATCCCAGATCCTTAATCCCAGATCCTAGATCCCAGATCCTAGATCCCAGATCCTAGATCCCAGATCCTAGATCCCAGATCCTAGATCCCACTAGATCCCAGATCCTAGATCCCAGATCCTAGATCCTAGATCTCAGATCCTAGATCCCAGATCCTAGATCCCAGATCCTAGATCCCAGATCCTAGATCCCAGATCCTAGATCCCAGATCCTAGATCCCAGATCCTAGATCCCAGATCCTAGATCCCAGATCCTAGATCCCAGATCCTAGATCCCAGATCCTAGATCCCAGATCCTAGATCCCAGATCCTAGATCCCAGATCCTAGATCCCAGATCCTAGATCCCAGATCCTAGATCCCAGATCCTAGAT
The DNA here is from genome assembly GCA_002269645.1 of Macrostomum lignano. Lineage (NCBI taxonomy): Eukaryota > Metazoa > Platyhelminthes > Macrostomidae > Macrostomum > Macrostomum lignano. The sequence continues at coordinate 49,601 of NIVC01003936.1, read as the reverse complement.
CCCAGATCCTAGATCCCAGATCCTAGATCCCAGATCCTAGATCCCAGATCCTAAATCCCAGATCCTAGATCCCAGATCCTAGATCCCAGATCCTAGATCCCAGATCCTAGATCCCAGATCCTAGATCCCAGATCCTAGATCCCAGATCCTAGATCCCAGATCCTAGATCCCAGATCCTAGATCCCAGATCCTAGATCCCATATCCTAGATCCCATATCCTAGATCCCATATCCTAGATCCCAGATCCTAGATCCCAGATCCTAGATCCCAGATCCCAGATCCTAGATCCCACTAGATCCCAGATCCTAGATCCCAGATCCTAGATCCTAGATCTCAGATCCTAGATCCCAGATCCTAGATCCCAGATCCTAGATCCCAGATCCTAGATCCCAGATCCTAGATCCCAGATCCTAGATCCCAGATCCTAGATCCCAGATCCTAGATCCCAGATCCTAGATCCCAGATCCTAGATCCCAGATCCTAGATCCCAGATCCTAGATCCTAGATCCCAGATCACAGGACCTAGATCCTAGCTCCCAGATCCTAGCTCCCAGATCCCAGCTTCAAATCGGGTCAAAAAGCCTCGATTCGAACCTACCGCTGCCCATCAGCAAATCGGCGGCGCTCCCGGAGCCACAGCAGGTCGAACCGAGCCTCCGAGGTGGCCACGCGGTTCGCTGCTCCCAGGTCGAACATGTCGGCCGCGGTGAGGGGCCGCCGCCAGCCTGTCAGCATCATCGGGAAGGCCCACCAGTAGGTGAGGCGCATGGGAAACGAGGCCCGCTGCTCCGGGCTGCTGCTCTGTAGGTTGGCGACCAGAGTGGATTTGGAATTGGCGGGCTCGGTGGGTTTACGAATTCGGGGAATTGTCTACCTGAGCAGTGGGATTTACCTGGACTGTGGGTGTACCTGGGCACTGGGATGCAACCTGGACTGTGCGTGTACCTGGGTATTGGAATGTACCTGGACTGTGGGTGTACCTGGGTATTGGAATGTACCTGGACTGTGGGTGTACCTGGGTATTGGAATGTACCTGGACTGTGGGTGTACCTGGGTATTGGGATGTACCTGAACTGTGGGGTGTACCTGGGTATTGGGATGTACCTGAACTGTGGGGTGTACCTGGGTATTGGGATGTATCTGGGTGCTTTGGTTTAGGACTTTGGGATGATCTAGGTTTGAAAACTTCGGGTGTATAAAGGTCTATGGGTGTCCCATGTCAATCCAGGGTGTACTTGAGGGTCTATGGGTGTCCCATGTCAATCCAGGGTGTATAAGGGTCTATGGGTGTCCCATGTCAATCTAGGGTGTACAAAGGTCTATGGGTGTCCCATGTCAATCCAGGGTGTACAAGAGTCTAAGGTTAGTTTAGGATGTGCGTGTACAGTAATGTAGGTCTGGCCATGAGGCATAGTCAGGAGACTCAGACAGCCTCAAACGCAGCGCTCACCGGGGCCTGTCGCAGTGCCAGCCGGCTATAGTCGGGGACGCAGTGCAGCAGCAGTTGGCAGACAGTCAGGGCCAGCTGGCAGCTCAGCGACACCAGCTGGAATTCGCTGCTGAGCTCGGGCTGAAGGTGGGATAGAGAGTTCACAGGACTCACAGGACTCAGCGGAAAGAGGACTCATAGGACTTAACGGGAGGAGGACTCACAGGACTCACAGGACACAAAGGGAAGAGGACTCACAGGACTCACAGGACTTAACGGGAGGAGGACTCACAGGACTTAACGGGAGGAGGACTCACAGGACTCACAGGACACAACGGGATGAGGACTCACAGGACTTAACGGGAGGAGGACTCACAGGACTTAACGGGAGGAGGACTCACAGGACTCACAGGACACAACGGGATGAGGACTCACAGGACTTAACGGGAGGAGGACTCACAGGACTCAGTGGGAAGGACTCACACGACTAAGTGGGAAGAGGACTCTCAGGACTCAGCGGGAAGAGGACTTACGTAATGAAGACTGCAAAATCCAGCATGGTAGACAAGCAGGCAGTCGCAGACGAACAGCAACAGCCAGAAGATGAACAGCACGGGTGAAGAGACGGCGTGCTTTCGGTGCTCAAGGCGAATCAGCGGCACAGTCAGCAACTGAAATGATAGATGCGGATTTTACAATCCTATTTTACGTTCGAGGTTGAGCGATGGAGATGATGGAGAATGTGAGAAGGGGGGTTATATGCGAAGGCAGTCAGTTTGAGGGCATGAGGAAGGGTCCTGCATGGTGGGGGATGGTGTGAGAGGATCAGTGTGAGGGAGGGTGTGAGAGGGTCCGTGTGAAAGAGGGTGTGAGAGGGTCCCTATGAGGAAGGTGTGAGCGGGTCAGTGTGAGGGAGGTGTGAGCGGGTCAGTGTGAGGGAGGTGTGAGCGGGTCAGTGTGAGAGAGGTGTGAGCGGGTCAGTGTGAGAGAGGGTGTGAGCGGGTCAGTGTGAGGGAGGTGTGAGCGGGTCAGTGTGAGGGAGGGTGTGAGCGGGTCAGTGTGAGAGAGGGTGTGAGGGGGTCAGTGTGAGGGAGGTGTGAGCGGGTCAGTGTGAGGGAGGGTGTGAGCGGGTCAGTGTGAGGGAGGGTGTGAGGGTGTGAGGGGGTCAGTGTGAGGGAGGTGTGAGGGGGTCAGTGTGAGGGAAGTGTGAGAAGGTCACACTGGGAGGGTGTGAGAGGATCAGTGGGAGGGAGGGTGTGAAGGCCGCTGTCAGAGAGACACAGAGCTCACGCAGGTCAGCAGGCAGAGGCAGGCAGCCAGTACCGCGGCCTGGGTGCAGCGACCGCGGCGGTCTGTCCAGCAAAGCGCAAAATCGGTTGCCAACAGCAGCAAAAGGCAGGTGCTGATGGCCTGAAAGATAAGTAGTGCATGAGCAGTGCTTGATGTTCTTTGGCGGACAATGATTGAAGGTCGTGCTTTTGGGATTATTAGTTCGGGATCAGATCACGGGGATCACTAGTTCGGGATCAGGCGTTAGGATTCTTCACTGACCCCAACCTTGCGATTCCCCCACCCCCCTCAGAAGCCAGAAACCCCAGGCCGATGGAGTACCAGTTTAGCAGCGCAGAGCTTCTGAGAGCGGTGCCTGACTGTCACCCGCTTGCTGAGGTGCAGCAGCCAGGCCGGGGCGAGGCAGAGCAGCCAGGCAGTGGGAAGCCAGCGCAGCAGGGTGCTCTGGAAGCAGACTGTGAAGAAGGCACCCTCTGGCTGATACCAGGTCACATTGGTGTCGTAAAATATACCATTTTTTAGAAAATTTATTTTATCAGGAATATTTATTGCAAAGACAAAGAGTAAATTTAGTTAGGATTATTTTTCATCCTAACCCAAAATTGAGAGCCACAGAAAAGCAAAAATCCAGTAGTATAGTTTTCTGGCTGTGCTTTGCACACAGCATCCAAAGGTGACATCTGAAATGAAAGTAAAATCTAAAGTTAATATCTTTTATTTCCTAGTACTAGTAAAGATTTGCATTATAGTATATAAAATATGCTAAAGCTTTTTATAGCTTTTGATATACACTTAAGTTTAAAGTGTATATAGTAGTCCCGATGATAGTCCCGATGATGCAGCCGGCTCAACGTGGGCAGCCGGTCTGGCAGGACGACCCCGCGATTCAGGCAGCGAGGGAAGATCTGGAGAAGCTCCGCTTGAGCAGGCGACCAACCCGCGAGGCAGAGGCAGCTCTGGCAGCTGTCTACCTGCAGCGCCAACAAGCGGCTGTCGATGACGCCATTCAGGCTGTCTCTGCCGCTGGGCCCGATGCCAGAGGGCGCGTGGCCTGGTCCGCCATCAACGCTCTGACGGGACGAAAGCGGCGCAATCCGCTGAACCTGGCTGGTGACACGCCGGACGAGCGTAGGAACGAGCTGCGCGAGTTCTTCGCCGCCATCGTCAACGCGCCGCCACCCCCGCTGCCAGACAGTCTGACGCTGCCGCCGGAGACGCCGCTGCCGGCAGAGGAGAGTTTCAGCGTAGCCCCAGTCAACGCAGCCGACGTTGTCAAGCTCGCCCAGCAGTCACCGGGCGGGAAAGCGCTGGGTCCGGACGAGGTGCCCATCGAGGCGCTGCGCATCCCCTGTGTGGCCGCTGAGGTCGCCAGAGTGATGAACCGCGTGCTCTTCGGTGAGGCGGCGCCCAACGAATGGACCACGGCGCACATCGTCGCTGTTCCAAAGAAGCCGGGCACCACTAGGCTTGAAGACCATCGAGGCATCTGCCTTCAGTCCTGTGCAGCGAAGCTGTTCAACCGGATGCTGCTTTCGCGGTTGCAGCCCGTGCTGGATCCGTACCTGCGCCCAGAGCAGAACGGGTTCCGGCCCCATCGCGGCACAGTGGCGCAGATCCTGGCTCTTCGCTGAGTCATCGAGGAGGCGCGGATTCGTCAGTCGATCCTGATTCTAATCTTTATTGATTTCAAGAAGGCATTCGACTCGGTTGTCAGAGCCGTGCTTCCAATGGTGCTCCGCGCGTACAACGTGCCTGAGCAGCTGATCTCCGCCGTCATGGCGATGTACCGTGATACGACAGCTGCTGTGACAACACCGGACGGCCTATCGGACTCCTTTGAGACATCCTCCGGAGTGCTTCAGGGAGATACGCTGGCGCCGTTTCTGTTCGTCCTGGTGCTTGACTGGGTGCTGCGGACTGCTCTTCCTACCGACGACGACGGTTTTCTGCTGCAGCGACGCGTGGGTCGACGTCAACCGGAGAAGCGGCTCAGCGTGCTTGGCTACGCCGACGACCTCGCCCTGCTGTCCTCGACCGTCGAGGGCGCCCAACGGCAGCTGGACAGGCTGGTTGCCGTTGCGGCGAGTGTCGGCCTGGTGGTCAACACGCAGAAGACCGTTGTGCTCTGCGTGCCGGACGACATCGAGGCTGCAATATTTTGCCGAGGCGCTGACGGGCAGGCGACCGAACTCCCGCGATGTCAGCAGTTCGTCTACCTCGGCGGTCTGGTTCCAGACGCTCGCGAGGACCTGCGACGCCGCCGCGGGCTTGCCTGGGCTGCCTTTCGTTCTGTGAGGGCAGTCCTGCAGTCCGAGGCCCTACCGGACCGCCAGAGGGCGGCGCTGTTCCAGGCGGTAATCGAGACCGTCCTGCTGTACAACGCTGAGACCTGGACGCTGACGGACTCACTCGAACAGCAAGTCGATGCGGCGCACGCTGGTCTGCTGCGCGCCGCCTTCAACATCGGCGTCGAGCGAGTCACCAACGCGGCACTCTATCGCCGCGCTGGCCTGCCACGTCCAAGTGATCTACTGCGCCGTCGGCGACTCCAGCTCGTCGGCGACTCGGCGATACCTGCCGCGCCTAACCCCAACCCCCAGGTGATTGGGGGGGGGGGGGCGCAGCCCCCCAAGCCCCCCTCCCCCCGGCTACACCACTGCTATAGACATACATGTACATAAGTCATTATAAGTCATAAGTCATTATATCATTATACATATAGTCATATAGTCATTATAATAAACAAATGAGCAAATTTCCATTAATGTAGGCCTGGTTCTAAAAATAAAATAGACTACTAAATAAATATTAATTTTAATATTGATACACATTATTAAGGATAAGATATACTAGTCAGAATCTAAACTTTAACTTTAACTAACCCTATATCCATGAGTTAGTGTTTAAAACAATTTTTGTATTTAAACCAATAATTTGAATTCCTATAACTGATATAGGACTATAACTTACTTAATTAAAAACTAAAAACTTAAAGCTTAATGAAGAGTTTAGAATGTTGGGGGTCTAGGTTGCATCAAGTACTAGTGACTAGTGGGCTATGAAATTTTTTTTGATAAATGTATAAAAACATATTGAAATTTTAATGAAGAAAAACTACACAAAAATACACTAAGAAAATCGAAAATACTATTTTAATGCTTAGAAGCTACTTCTCAAATAAATACACTCGTATGTACTAAAGGTAAGCTTGCCTAAATTTTACCTTGATAAAGTATTAAAATAAAGTAAACAAACAGATTCTGCTATGAAAATACAAGATTTGTCTGAGTTTTTTATAATTTAAAGTCTAATTTCATTAGTTCTTTACAAACTAAGACTGCACGTCGCACGTGCAAATTATTAAAGAATAACTTTGAGGTTGTCAAAATTGAGCGACTAAACTTTTGTGAGTAGACTAACAAACACTATGATAGAATCAAATGTCCATGCTTTTAATTGAGCTTATTTTTCGAGAATATCCGCAAATAGTATATTTGTTCGTGCATCTGTCGCGACTCGCATGTGCATATACGGATCTTCTTCTGTTAAAGATTTCTGTACAATTGTCCAAATGGGTGTCTAGATGTGACAGTTGTTTAGATGTAACAGTAAAGTACCACTGTAGGACCAGTTTTCTGCGTTTACAATAATGGGTCTGTCTCAATAGTGAGAGCGTTTCACCGTATGAAAATTTATGGCAAACTTTGAATCTATATGTACATATATTAAAGACATCTGTTTACTTTTTGAAGAATACACTGTAGTTAATTATTTACTGGAAAGGTAGATTAGAATGTAGCTTTTTTAAAAGAGAACATTGGTGCAACGAAGGGCGAGAGCAGGCTGCCACTTTCGGAGGAGACTCGGAAACTTGTAAGGGGCAAGCGATTTTGGACCATAATAACCCTCCAGGCCTTGAGCTGTCTGGTCTCTCTGGGCTTCACCGAATTTCTGGTTGCGCCACCGAAAGAAAAAATACTCGTAATTCATACTTGTGCAAACATTAAGAATCAACTCAAAGCCCCCACAGCCAAAATCAGCAAAGAACAAAGGCTTATTTTTTGAAAAATTCTCAATACGATGTCGGAATAGCGGACAGTGAGACTTAAATGTTTTGTTTGGTACGTGAATCGGCCGAGTACTTCTATATTTACAACTAGGAAACAAAACGAACAAAGGGCTACAGAGTCGGAAAAAGGAGGAGCTACAACCGCGCTGGCGAGCCGCATCACAAAAACACGCCAAGGATTAACACACGATTTTACATGTTTTCCAATTGTGCTGCAAACAGAGAAAAACGCTAAACAACAATTAACACCATTTAACACCATTTTTGGGCGAAATGAAGGAAAGGAAAAAGCGGCGAGGAAGTCTAGAGAAGAGACAGTTGGTTGTTGCGGGGCCAATTAATGCAGTAAATCGAAAAGGATGAGTCTGAGAGGTGCAGGATCGACCGGCTGGCAGCACAGCGTGTTGTTTCAGATTCGGTCACTGAGTGGCTGCTCAGAGGTGCGGCTGCCCTAGCTGCTCAAGCTATAGCTATTAAAATGGTGCATTACTATTAGTAGTAGCAGTAATTAATATGTAAGAAAGCGGCACAGCAAACAGTTCAATCATTAAAAATATTTCACGTGGCAAAAGGCTGACTGGAAGATAGGGGCAGTCCGAAGTAAGTAGTAGCTAAAGTAGTGAACCTGTAAAATTTGTCATGCCGGCCGTAATGACGGGTTGAATAAGCGGAAGATTTGAGAAGAGAACAGAAAAGCCAGAACTCTGCGGGCAAAGCAATAACTGCAATAAATTAAGGGCGATGAGGAGCGAGGAATCAAAAAAGGCTGGCACTGCCGATCGCTGCTCTCTAGCGAAACAATTTGCAATAAAATTATGAATATGAGTAACAAATAATAAATAAACACGCGGCTACTGTATTGATAATGCGAGAGGCGGTATTGGGTGGCTACTCGGGTGCAGACAGGCAGCTACTTGAACTATTGCAGAGCAGTACATTGGGAGGCTGCCGTGAGCAACGGACAAACATGGAGACTGGAAAGTTTATGCTGTGTTAACACAAAATTGACAACAAGGACGAGGCGTTCGAGTTTTTCAGACAAAATAACAGATAAAAGAGAAATAAGCTTGTCTTTAGCCGGCCGCCTATGTACACACTGGGAGGCGGGCCGCAGTGAGGAAGAAGAGACGCAGGGCACAAAAAAGCTTCTTTCTCGGATCGGCAATTGAAACACGGAGACAGCGGCGGGCACGGAAATGCATTCGCAGTGCTGCTGAGACTGGGGGGGGGGGCTTCTGAGATCTAAACAGAGACTTCGGTGAAAGTGGCTTGGCTTTGAACTGCAGCATTGACCGGGCAGGGACCAACAGGGTGGCTCGCAAAAGTCGCGCGAACAGCAAAAACGGGGCCGGAAGGGGGGGGGCAATGCACAGTTCACGCGGTTGGAGCATACGGTATTGGCTAGCACAGGCTGCCGCGGGCAACTGAGGATGGGCGCTGCGTGCGGGGCATCCGGCTGCCGCCCGGACCTGCGCCCCGATCCTACTGGTCTTTGTTCTAGAGCGATTTGACATTGCACTAAGCCTAACTAGTCTTTGTTCTAGAGCAATTTGCCATTGTGCACTAAGCCTAACTAGTCTTTGTTCTAGAGCAATTTGCCATTGTGCACTAAGCCTAACTAGTCTTTGTTCTAGAGCAATTTGCCATTGTGCACTAAGCCTAACTAGTCTTTGTTCTAGAGCGATTTGCCATTGTGCTCTAAGCCTACTAGTCTTGTTCTAAAGCGATTAAGAACTAGCTAGTCAAAGACGAGTTCTAGAACTAGTCTTTGTTCTAAGGGCTAATGCTTCTCTACTTTAAACCCACTAACCTCTAACAAGACAATAGTGATCCTACAAGGCTTTTAAATGCAGTATTTTTCAAAAATGTTAATTTCTTAATCTTTCCTTTATCGTTTAACATGGAGGGACTAAGATTGCTAGTCTTTGTTCACGGGGGCAGCCAGAGCCGCAGTGTCGCACGCAGGCCCAAACAGTCCGGTAGGAAATGCACTACCGATACAAAAGAGACACACATCTGCTAACGAAACACAGACGGTTTTTGTGGCATTTTAGTCTGCACGCAGAGCTTATTTAATTATGAATGAATAAACGTGGAAACGCAGGTGTAAAAAATACTCAGCAACTCAGTTGGCAGGGATTCAACTCTACACAATAGTCGGGCATTGGTCTGCCGTCTGTCTCCGGCTGTGAGCGGGCGGCACTCTGCTAGCTGAAAGACTCTGTAGCGATACGGTACTGACGCTGGGGTTAACAAGTGCAGGTACGGGGCGGCGGAGGCTTGCACAGTAAAATCGGACTCAGGCAAAATGGGAAAAATTAATGGACGAGCGGCACGCACTACTGCCGCAGTTGCTATACTGGAGGCCGATTGCAAAAAGGAAGGTAGACACGTCTGGCTCAAACACTGGAGCGGGGGCGGCAGAGAAAGCATTGGCCTGCGGACTGACAGATTTCTAGTGAACAAGCCGGTGCCGGGGCGGTTCAACAGGTAAAAAAGAATAATATTAAATTACTAAAAAGCCTAATGAGGCAAAGCGACTTTCTGAGCTAATATTTCTAGCTAAAATAACTGAAACTTTTCAGCATAGAACGGTTTTGTTTACCTTGGATACAGACACTTGCAAGCTAAAAGTTCTACTAATTAATTGAAATTGAGAACTTAGATTAGAAAATAGAGAAAGAGGCTGGTTGCTAGGCGTTTATACAGTTGCTATGGAAACACACCAATAAAAGTTTGTTAGGGCAATCTCGCAGCTCATAAAAAATCATGATTTGAAAGAGAATGAAACAGTCGGAACCGGTTAAACAGACGGTGCGAGAGAAATTGCTTTGGATCAAGTTAGCAGTCAGGAACGGGCAGACAAAACAGAAGCATCGGCGGTCACGTGCTCACAATTTAAACTCGCGCCAAAACTACAAATTAGGTGCCTATGTCTGAAGTTCTAAGAAAACTAATAGAAACTAGTTAAAAGTACTTCCAGATTTCTTTTCCTAGGCGCTAATTCAAAACTGAGCCCAGCATTAGCAGAGAACAAGTCACGTGACAGAGTGAGTCGGCAGGGCGGCCCGGGCCTCAAATCGGGTCCATGTCCGGCCAGACACCAGCCGAGCCGCCGCCGCCGCCGCTCCAGCCGCCAGGGGCCGGTGCCGAGTCCATCTGGATGAGGCGCTCAGCCTCCTGGACGGTGGCGAGGGTCAGCTGCTGGGCCAGACTCAGCAAGTTCTTGTGAGCCTTGTCCGCTTCGTCATGCGAGCTGAACTGGATCAGCGCCCACAGGTTGGCGGGGTGCACCTGCAGGCGGTGAACCCGGCCCTGCTGGGTGCAGATTTTGTTCAGCACATCCCGGTTGAGCTGCGGGCTGAGCTGGCGCATGAACAGGCAGCAGCGCTGGCCGCCCATGCTCGGCTGCTGCCAGACTCCGCCGCCGCCGCCGCTGCCGCCGCCGGCGCCGCGGGTGCGAGAGCCGCCACCAAGGTGCTGCTCCAGCGACTCGTGGCTGACGGAGAACAGGCCGCCGCCAACCGCACCACCAGCGCCTGCGCCGCCGCCGCCTTGACCAAACGAGATATCGACGTCGCGACCGACTCCGCCGGCGCCGCCTGCAAAGAGAGCAGAATAGGAGATGGAAGCAGGGCTGCGTTAATATTAAATAGGAGAAACTTTCGACCAAACTACTGTCCAGTTATTGTAGTACTATGCGAAATATAGGCTTCCATTTATTTAAGGGAAAACCTTTGCAAGATAGTGTCAGGAGCCAGGGAAAACAGGTCAGGAGGCAGGAAGAGATGGGTTAGAAGCCAGTGGAAAAAAGGGTCAGAAGAAGCCAGTGGGAAATGGGTCAATGGGTCAGAAATGGGAAATGGGAAATGGGTCAGAAGCCAATGGGAAATGGAAAATGGGGAAATGGAAAATGGGTCAGAAGCCGGTGGGAAATGGGTCAGAAGCCAATGGGAAATGGAAAATGGGGAAATGGAAAATGGGTCAGAAGCCGGTGGGAAATGGGTCAGAAGCCAATGGGAAATGGGAAATGGGTCAGAAGCCGGTGGGAAATGGGTCAATGGGTCAGAAATGGGAAATGAGTCAGAAACCAGTCGGAAATTGGTCAGAAGCCAGGAAGAGATGGGTTAGGAGCCAGTGGGAAATGGGACAGGAGCCAGGGAGAGATGGGTCAGGAGCTAGTGGAAATGCCTCAATGGGTCAGAAATGGGAAATGGGTCAGAAACCAGTCGGAAATTGGTCAGAAGCCAGGAAGAGATGGGTTAGGAGCCAGTGGGAAATGGGACAGGAGCCAGGGAGAGATGGGTCAGGAGCTAGTGGAAATGGGTCAATGGGTCAGAAATGGGAAATGGGTCAGAAGCCTGGAAGAGATGGGTTAGGAGCCAAAGGGAAATGGGTCAGGAGCCAGGGAGAGATGGGTCAGGAGCTAGTGGGAAATGGGTCAGGAGCCAGGAACAGATGGGTCGGGAGCTAGTGGAAATGGGTCAATGGGTCAGAAATGGGAAATGGGTCGGAAGCCAGTGGGAAATGGGTCAGAAGCCTGGAAGAGATGGGTTAGGAGCCAAAGGGAAATGGGTCAGGAGCCAGAAAGAGATGAGTCAGGAGCTAGTGGGAAATGTGAAAAGTGAGATGGGTCAGCAGCCAAGGGAGAGTGGATCACACTAGTTAAAAAGCGAATATGTTATCTAAATATACGCTCGTGGACTCCCGATTTAGCTCCATCTACTCCAAGTAGTCATATCAGCGAGCCCACAGCTCACCGACTCCGGCCACGCCACCAGCCCACGGCTGGCCCGGCACGAACTCCGGGATGCCGTCCATGACGCCGGGAATTCCGCCGGCGCCGGCGCCCCGATTCGCGCCGCCTCCTGGCGCAATCTCCGACATGGACCGGTGGAAGGCTGGGTGCGGGCCGCCCATCAGGTTGGGGTTGGACAGGCTGGCATGCAGCTGCGACTGCTGCTGCTGGCCGGGCGCCCGCTGCTCGTCCCCACGCAGCCCGCCGCTCCAGGCCTCAAAGCGGGACTGCGACTGCGGCGGCGCAGGCGGCGGCTGTTGCTGCTGCTGGCCCATCGGAGGCATGCCGGGAGCGAGTGCGCGCCCGTCGGGTCCGCTGGCGCCTCCGCCACCGCCGAGCTCCATGGCGCGCAGCTGCTGGGTGATCTGGTGCATGTTGGTTTTGAGCTGGTTGGACTTGACCACCAGCTCCTGAAGCTGGCTGGCGTGCTGAGCGTACATGGGGCTCATCTGGCCCTGCTGTCGCATCGCTGCTACCAGCTTCTGCTGCTGGTTGGTCAGCAGGTTCAGCTGGTTCTGGCCAACCATGAGCTGCTGCTGCATTAGCTTGGCATCCTGCTGCACTGCTGGCGCCATCTGCTGCTGCTGCTGCTGCTGTTGTTGCTGAAGCGGCGGCGGCCCCACCATCATGCCGCGGTGCACCACGGCCTGCAGCTGCCGCATGATTTGATCTCGCATTTGGGGCGGCGGAGCCCCACCGCGACCACTGCCGCCGCCGCCTCCGCCGCTTGGAGGGTAGCCGCCAGCGGCAGCGGCTGCAGCGGCGGCGGCAACGGCAGCGGCAGCTCGCTGCTGGTGCGGGTGGCTTCCGCCGCCACCACCGCCACCGAGGCCGGCCCGCAATTCGTTCATGGCGCCCTCCAGACTCATGTTGTTGTTGATGAGAGCCTGGGTGGCCTCCTCCCTGCTGAACCCGTACTCCACTAGCTGCCTGATGAGGGTGGCCCGCATCTCCGGCTTGCTGTGCGGCTGCCCGCCCGACAGCGGTGGCGGCTGCTGGTGATGCGGCTGCTGGTGCATCTTGGGGTGCGGCATCATGGGCGGCACGCCCTGGTGACCGCCCAGCCCCGACCACGGCTCGTCCGCCTCGGCGCTGTTCCAGCCGCCGGTCCAGGGCGGCTGTCCGCCAGTCTGGAAGGCGTCCATGCTGGAAGGCGGCGGCTGCTGCTGGCCGCGATCCCAGCGGCCGGGCCGCTCGCCGCGGCTCTCGTAGTACGTCTCCCAGATAGCCGTTCCGTTGTTGGGCTCCTGGTTCCACACCAGGCTCTCGCCGGGCCTCATCGAGGCGGTGGCCGCGGCCGCGTCGCTGGCACCGAGGTCCCAGGGAGTCGTCTGGTTGATCGGCCGGCTGCCCCAGCCATCGTTGCTGTTCACGATGGCATCGAAAACCTGGCCGCCGCCCGAAGCCGACGGATCGTCAGGCATGGCTGGCCCGCCAGAAGCGGCCGGCGGCTGTGGAAGCTGCTGCTGCTGGCCGAGCTGCTGCTGCAGGTTGCCGAAGTCATCAGCCGGAGCGCCGGCGGGCCCCGGGACAGCGGCGGGCTTCCAGCCGGCGCCGGACATCCAGGCCGCCTCCATGGAGCCAGCTGGCGTGGTCGGCGACGACACAGAAGCTGCGGCGGAGTCTCCGGCCTGCGGCCCGGTGCCCCAGATGGACGCGGCGCCGCCGAGCCCCGCCGAGGACCAGACGCCCGCCTGTGAGGACAGCGGCGGCGGCGGCGCAGTCGAAGAAGAAGCCATCGCCCCGCCAACTGACTTGGCCGTGTCTGAGGTTGGCGATACCGCGCTAGTGGCATCCCAGCCGCCGCCGGCTGAGTCGCCGACTCCCCCGCCCCAGGCGCTTCCACCGCCAGCGGACCTCGGCTGCTGCTGAGAAGAGTCAGCTGTTGAATTGGCGGAGTCGACGATCGATGCCGTGGTGATGACCGCGGCGCCGTCCAGCTGCGGCCAGGCGTCCTTGCCGGGCTCATCGCCCGCCTTCAGGCTGGCCGCATCGGCTCCGGTGGAAGAGCCGGCCGCTGAGGTGGTCACTTCGGAGTTCCAGCCGCTGCCAGAGACGCTGGTTGGCGCCCACACGCTGCTGCTGCCGAAGCCGCCGCCGGAGCCGCCGTTGCCGCCGCTGTTGCCGTTGTCGGCTCCGTTTCCTGGCGGAGAGAGGGTTGGCGGAGATTCTCGGGGTCAGGTTGAGGAAGATTCTCGGGGTCAGGTTGAGGGGGATTCTCGGGGTCAGTTGAGGGGGATTCTCGGGGTGAGGTTGAGGGAGATTCTCGGGGTCAGGTTGAGGGAGATTCTCAGGGTCAGGTTGAGGGAGATTCTCGGGGTCAGGTTGAGGGAGATTCTCGGGGTCAGGTTGAGGGAGATTCTCGGGGTCAAGTTGAGACCGATTCTCAGAGTCAGGTTGAGGGAGATTCTCGGGGTCAGGTTGAGAGAGATTCTCGGGGTCAGGTTGAGGGAGATTCTCGGGGTCAGGTTGAGGGAGATTCTCGGGGTCAAGTTGAGACCGATTCTCAGGGTCAGGTTGAGGGAGATTCTCGGGGTCAGGTTGAGGGAGATTCTCGGGGTCAGGTTGAGGGAGATTCTCGGGGTCAAGTTGAGACCGATTCTCAGGGTCAGGTTGAGGGAGATTCTCGGGGTCAGGTTGAGGGAGATTCTCGGGGTCAAGTTGAGACCGATTCTCAGGGTCAGGTTGAGGGAGATTCTCGGGGTCAAGTTGAGACCGATTCTCAGGGTCAGGTTGAGGGAGATTCTCGGGGTCAGGTTGAGGGAGATTCTCGGGGTCAGGTTGAGGGAGATTCTCGGGGTCAGGTTGAGGGAGATTCTCAGGGTCAGGTTGAGGGAGATTCTCGGGGTCAGGTTGAGGGAGATTCTCGGGGTCAGGTTGAGGGAGATTCTCGGGGTCAAGTTGAGACCGATTCTCAGAGTCAGGTTGAGGGAGATTCTCGGGGTCAGGTTGAGGGAGATTCTCGGGGTCAGGTTGAGGGAGATTCTCGGGGTCAGGTTGAGACTGATTCTCAGGATCAGGTTGAAGGTGAGTCTCAGGGTCAGATTGAAAGCGATTCTAAGTGAAGCACAAAACTTTGATTCGCACAAAGAACTATTAAATGACCTCAGACAATTTCTAAAACAGCAATACAAAATCTTAGCAAGCAGCAGAGCTAGCAGTACATTATGGGGCAGAAGGAAAACTAGAACTCACTTAACGACATATTCAATGTCAGGTGCTAGGGCGTTGAAGCCACTTCAAACGACATCAAAAAATAAATATGTGAATAAAATTATAGTAGAAATATAGTTGAAGCTATGGAACTTATAGATTTAAAAGATTAAGTATGGTATCTATCGAAGTTTATAAATTGGTAATTTCTTTTTTAAAATTAAAACTAGCTCAAAGTGCCAGTCTAACCGTTTTAGTAATTACTTGAAGTAGAATTTGCAGTGTATAGTTTGAGAACTTCAATTAAAGATATCAGTATATCAAAAAATGATATTAAATATTGTTTATTAGCATAATTTTAGCATCTGTTTATCTAATTATAACATGTTGCTTTATGCTCATTTATTAAATTAGAATGAGGTCAATGCATAGATAGGTATATTAGATTGAATGCATATATATCAAGCCTTATACCATATTTAAAATTTATATTCTACCAATAACAATAGATTTACAACACTATTCTACCAACCAAGGATATAGGCTTCTTTGGTTAGGCAAAGAAATACGGTTAGGTTATCCAAATGGGGTTGCCACTATACCACCCTCCCTGTAATCACTGTTTTAAGACTGGAAGTCAAAAATGGTACATCTTTTTGAAGATCTTTGAAATCTTGGGTGATCTTTATTTTAGGTCTAAATAAGACCTAAATATGGGACACAGAAGTTGAAAATAGCACCTCATTAAGTTATAACTGAATCACATATAAAAAATAATTTAAAATATTGCAGCTCATAGACTGAGATAATGTAATGCACATTCTTTTACAATATGTTTGATTGCATTAGGCCTATTATATACTTTACAGTAGGGGTTGGCAAACTCCGGCCTGCAGGAAAGATCTGGCCCGCAGCACTCTTACTATGAGTGTCATATCTAACAATGTAAAAGTGGCCTGCAAATTGATTTTTGTGTTAAAACATTCAACCCCCTCTCCATGGCTTTCACTCTGTAATTCCTATATCAGTTTTAACTATGGGGTTGTTGGCATGGCTTGGCTCATGGGGTTGTTGGCATAGCTAAGGTCGTGGGATTTGGTTAAAAGGGGGAGAAATGGCTTGTCCAATAAGAGCAGGTGTAGAGAAAGTTGGACACAAACAAAGCGCCAATGTACATTAGTAAATCACCCTTCTCTTCTTCACTCTAGCTCTAGCTAGCTTCATGTCCAAACTCTAGTCTAGTCAAAAAGCCTGAGCTACATAGTCTAGCCAAAAATTCTAAATCTAAATCAAACTAAACAACCCCTCACATTTCTTTATTTCTTGCCTTACGCAAGAAGACTTACGCAATGAAATGCAAATTATATATTTATATTAGGGACTCCAGTGAGATTTTGAAACTTTAAAATTTATATATTTTCAGATATGTATCTGATAGAGGACAATAACAGCATCACAAAATGGCTTCACTTATTAAATTTAGTTGAGTAATAAAAAAGTTATAGCATTTTTTGTGCCCAAAAAATTACGTTTTTTAGATAGGAAAAATACATTATAGATTGTTGCCATTAGATGTACGAAAACAAAATTTTTCACTTTTTGTTGTCATATCTTTTTTGCTATTCAACATACAATATTGAGTCTGGTATCATTTTAAAGACCAAGCAGTTCTACATAAGATTAACAAATTGTTTTTATTCTTTCTAATGTATCTTTCTTGGGGTTTGCATTTGAATTTTTTAAAAGTGAAAAATGCATATCAAAAATAGAGCAAAATTAAATTTTCAAATGACTATTATTTAAAAGTTAATTGCTTTTTCTGAAATCTTTTTTATTTGTTTACTCCACAACATACAAAAGTATATATTTTTATACCAATTTTTCCTATATATTGACAAAGGTTAAAAAATTCACCAATTTTGTGACTTTTTTGCTACTGGAACTTGATAGCATATCTTAAAATTGCACATTTTTCAACTTTGAATGATTATATTTTTTAGACTAATGAATATATATAAAGTTTGATTTGTTTTTTTAATGAAAAACATATGAAAATGTTTTTTTTGTGTACTTTGGTTTATTTAAAAGCTCTTGTTCTTTTTTTTCCAATATTATTGCTTGTTGAGTAGCTGCAACTGAAGACTGAAGTTAGCATATATTTAATGCTTATTGTCTTTACACACATAATGTATATTGTCTGCTTTGCTTTTTAACTGTAAAACATATATAGGTAAATAATTGTTGATACTATTGTCTTGTATATTTTTTGATTGAGCCTATCCTTATTGTAAAATTGTATATTGTGAATAAAGTTACCAATGAACATTTCTGTAAACAAGTGTAAAGAAGTATTTAAAAATATATTGTACTTAAAATTGTATATTGTGAAGTTGCTTATTAAACTTACAAATGGAAAAAACACAATTTCTTATGAAATTCAGTTCATTTTTATGGGAGTTTGAATTGCAGACCAAGGTTACGTGCATTCAAGGGGTCATTTATTGGGATTGCAATTGCTATAGCTCAATAAGCTAAAGCATACATTTATTTGTATTATTTTGCCTTCAAAACTAATTTGCAATGGTAAAACGTCTTCTTTTTGGTGAAGAAAAGCCATAATAAGCCACTTTTTATATAAGTAGTATGTAAGTAGTATCGCTACTAAAAAGCAAACATTGCTGCTGCTCCTCGGCGGATGTATGTGGAAAGATATAAAAGTGCTGTGAAGAATTCCTATAAGTTCCTCTATTAAATGCAGTAGAAGAATAGTCTTCGGAAATTACTGCTAGAAAAAAATTTAAATTTTCTGTTTTATCCGTCTATTTTACACTGAAGAGATAGGCAAAAAACAGGCTTCAATAACTTTTTGGCGGATGTAGATAGACATGTGCGGTTTTTTTTAATGTAATCATATTACGGAGTAGCATTCATTTCCGGGTTTTACTAAGCTTCGGAAATGCGGGTACGATTTTTATTCAACTTTAATTTTTTTATACTGTCTAAATGGGGAGAAAAGAAAAAAAATTTCTGCTCAAAATGTCAAAAAATGTTTGTAAATATAGTTGTTTGTATCAATAAATAGTTATATTTTGTTAAAATAATTGCTTTCCAACAAAAAAACGAACTTTCGAAAGTCACTTTTTTTGGCAACAAAACGAGTGTATTAAAAAAAAGACGAAGTTCAGTGGGACATTACTCGGCATACAATGTATATATTTTTTGTTTCTTTATCTCATTAAAAAGAATAGAAACTCTTCTTTAACATGTATATTTTGTTTTTACTATAAACATTTTCTATGCATGGCAATTTCATTTTTAAAAAAACATTATTTTACGATTTTTCGTGTAATTATCAGCTTTACGGTAACCTCACTGGAGTCCCTATTTATATATTTATAATTTTTCTAATTAAAAAATACTGGAACCAAAACTATTCTAGCAGTTGTTATTGTTATGGTGACCATATAAATAACAAAATGGTTATTTTTACCATTAATGCATAAGACACTATCCAGGCCTATGGTCTTTACTAATGTAACCATATAAAAAACAAAACTGTTATTTTTATGGTCACCATAGGTAGGAAGCAAAATGGCTATTTTTATGGTCATGTGGAAGAAATTTCTGTTAAATTACAAGGCAATAATTAACAATTACCTACAGTAAGCTACCATGACAAGAACCACTAGAAGTTAGGCCTACCATTGTATTTATTAATAAAATAATTCTTTATTTTTTAAATTTAACCATCACGTCTATCATAGTATTTGCACAGCAAGTTTGTCACTTCATTTAGATGATATTTGTTTTAAGTGTTAACTGTAAAAATAACCCTCTCGCTATTTATATGGTCACCGTAACAATAACAACTGCCTTAAATAAATAGGTCTAGACTAGAATGTGTAGATACTATAGCCAACAAATGCAAAATATTTGGCAAATGCTCAGCTGGCAATTATAAACATTAAAATACTATAATGGCCTCGTCCTATTTATTAGAAATAATATATATTATTACTTTGGCTGCCTAGGCTCATCCAACATCTGACTAAGCTCGCCACGTCGCCAGTCGCCACTCGTTCATTTGTTGCCTAGTTGGAATTCTTCAAAATTCAAGCTTAATAATATTAATAAGCAAATAAGCACCTAAACTTGAATGGAACCAGATAAACAAGTATACCGTTTCTTAACTAAACTGCTGCTACTGCATGCCTGCAGTTGCAGGTTTTTTGCGATTTTGCGACGTCGCAAAGTTGCGAATTTTTCTGAAAAGTGAAAAACTTAGTGAATCGTATTTCGAAAAAAAATTGTTATTCTTACTTTTTTTAACACAGTTATAAATAAGTTTTAAAATAAAATTTTATTTTTCACTTTGTACGGCTCTTAATAAAAAATCTTAAGTTTAATATTTGCTCAAATAACTTTCTGTAAAGCTAGTTGATCTTTTGTCTTTACGTGTTTCAGTGGCTTGAATTATGCTAAAAGTTTTTTCTAATTGTAGCCCGATCTGAAGGGCTAAATGGATATATAGGAATAGGTCTATGGGTTTTTTCTTCTGAAATCTATCTCTAACTATAAAATGAAAACTCTGTACCAAACCGCTTAATTTTACACCCCACCCTAAACCCGATCGTCACTACGGACAATGTCTTAAGCTACCGTAAAATTTTCAAGACTTCCTACCTAAAAGGGCAAAAAGCTTTTGAGAGTGCAATTTATCAATAAATTCTCCATAGCGTTGCTCCAATTTGTGTCTTTTACCACTTCAAATTTGGCACTAAAATAATATAATTCAACTAGAATTTTGAAATTTGAGAGTATGAAAGAGGAGAGAGAAGAGAGAGGACGGATGAGAAAGAAGAGAAAGTAAAGAGGAGAGAGAGAAGAGAGGAAAGAGTAGAGAGAAGAGAGGAGAAAGAAGAGATCGAGGAGAGAGTAAAGAGAAGATAGGAGAAAAAGAGATAAGAGATGAGAAATGAGAGCAGAGGAGAGGAGAGAGGAGTAAGGACGGAGTAGAGAGAAGATAGGAGAGATAAGAGATGAGAGCCGAGAGAAGAGAGAAGAGAGAAGAAATTAGAGAGGAGAGAGGAGAGGATAGATTAGAGAGGAGAAGGAGGGAAGAGGAAAAAGAATTGAGAGGAGAGTAGAGAGAAAAGATGAGAGAGTAGAAACGAGAGAAACGGCACCAAGCCGAAAAGACGGGGCGCTATACCTACTGGCAAGGGGCGCCACATGCTCTGCCAGCTGATGGGGGCGGGCAGCAGTTACTATCGCTTCTTGTTTTACTCAAAAGCTACAAATTTATCTCATTTCCGTTTCCTTACTTCAAAAATTACTCAGTTAGACAACTGCACTGTCCTGACTGATGCTGTAATTGTTTGCGGAGTCCTAGATTCTATTCTTTCTATTTAAAATGTACTTTAAGTTTTGTACCGGTATCCGCCCCACCCAAACTTTTAACACGTTCTGTTTGAGTATAACTTCAGATTTTAGAGTGCATGCAAAAAATGATTTCGGGGATTATAATTCAGCGGGTTTAAAATCCGCGGGCTTCAACAGCTGGTCACAGATATATAGACAACTAATTTTAGTGGTCTACTATACAACAACAACAAAAACAAAATGCCAAAATACAAAAAGTCAGTCAGCAGACGTTATACAGGGCGTTTCAAGGCCTGGGCGCGAACGTAGACCACACGCCAGCAGTGTCTGGGGCGCCGGCATCAGCCAGCAGGCAGTCGATGAAACGCCGAGTACCCGCGCCTGCCCCCGCCGGTAGGGTGCCTGCAGCGTCAGCAGCAGCACCTCCTGCACCGGCTGCGGGCAGTGCGACTCGGCTTGGATGAAATGGGCTGCCAGCTGGAGTCGCCGACGGCGCAACAGTTCGCTGGGACGGGACAGGCCGGTGCGGCGATAGAGTGCCGCATTGGTGATGTGCGTGCAGCAGGCAAGCGTGCGCCGCATCGACCAGCTGTTCAGTCGTCAGCGTCCAGGTCTTGGCGTTGTACAACAGGACGGTCACGATTACCGCCTGGAACAACGCCGCCCTCACGGAACGAAAGGCAGCCCAGGCAAGTCCACGGCGACGTCGCAGATCCTCGCGAACGTCAGGCACCAGACCGCCGAGGTAGACGAACTGCTGACAGCACGGAAGCTTCGTCACCTGTCCGTCGGCGCCTCGGCAGAAAATTGCAGCCTCGATGTCGTCCGGCACGCAAAGCACGACGATCTTCTGTGTGTTGATCACCAGGCCGACGCTCGCCACAACGCTCACCAGCCAGTCCAGCTGGCGCTGGGCGCCCACGACGATCGAGGACAGCAGGGCGAGATCGACGGCTTAGCCAAGCACGCTGAGCCGCTTCT
This sequence comes from Macrostomum lignano, assembly GCA_002269645.1. NCBI lineage: Eukaryota > Metazoa > Platyhelminthes > Macrostomidae > Macrostomum > Macrostomum lignano. The sequence goes on along the minus strand of NIVC01003936.1, from coordinate 28,499 downwards.
CCGGTTGGCGTCGACCCACGCGTTGATTAGTAAAACAAGAAACTCTTCCCTTTACTGCAGTTAGCACTACCCACTAAATCAAGTAACAAGGACCACTGAGTAGAGTGATCCTACTACTAGCAAGTAGCACAATCAGTTTGATTTTTTTAGCATAGATACTGGTTTCAAATCTATCAGCGCATAATGTTTATAATTTATACTTATAATTTATAAACTGCACTGTCAGATGGCCAAGGTCTCGCTGGACGTACTGCATCAGAAGGTCTTTGCCGTGACTGCATCCCGGCACCTGTAAGAATCTCAAAGGGCTGGGGGAGGGGAGCTGAGGGGCGGTCATTGAAACCTGGATACTGGTAAAAAAATGTCCTTTTGTGTTGGAATCCAGATGCACTGGTTCTGGATTTTCAGCAGGCACAGACGCTGGTCCAGCCTTTAAGCTTGTACCACAGCAGCATCTGCAGGTTGGGACCCTGCCTGCTAAGTTACCTGCAGGAGCCCATCCGTTGGATTGCTTGCAAAGCCAGAAAACTCACACCGACATTTCTCATTGCAGCATACTGATTGATTGGGATGCGACTACTCGTATACGACGTAGCATGCACGGTGCTGCCAATTCAGGCACTGAGAACACTCCATTGCCTCTTTTTCATCGCGAACTGGCTGCAGACAGACCAAATATGGATATGCGCCTGCCATTTTGTCTTCAACCCAATTACATGTACTAATAAAACTTTGTGACTTATTGCCCCACCTTAAAATTAACCCGAGTAACCCATGTACACAAATGATACGTCATTCTGCTCACAGTGACTCCAGGAAGCTGGGCTTGGCAAAAAAGCAACAAAAATCAGACTTAGGATAGGGGAGAACAATAAGCAGGATGATAATTAGGGACTCTACTTAATGCGCTTAAGTTGACATAATTATCCCTAAACTAGTTAGGAGTCCAACTTTCGTTTTTTGTTAAACCCAGCTTCCTGATGTCAATGTGAGCAGAATGACGTATCAGTTGTGTACATGGGTTACTCGGGCGCCATGAGCTATAGTTGACGGGCCCTTTGATTTTTGGACAACCCAAGTCGTCCTAGATTTTGATCAAAGATATTACTACGAAGCATATCGTAAGTATATCGGTTGAGCATCTTATTGAATACCGCACTAAAAAGCCCGACAGGATCAGAAATAAAAGATTGCTGCAAAGGAATCTGTCAAAAGTACATTTTCATTGTGTGCACTATACGTGTTTTTAAGAACAAAGCCACAACAAGAATATTAAATGTGTATTTGTCTAAATATCAAACGGCACAAAATTTTTCAATGCATTACGGAGCAGGAGGCCAAGGAAGTAGGAGCGCAGAATCCTACTCCAATCTGCTGCATTTGTACATAAGGGCAGCAGCGGCGAGGCAGTTATTCGGTTGTCAAGAAAGTTCCTGGCAATTCTAGAATGTTCCATCAGCCCGAGTTTTTTAAATGCTGAATCGCATCAAATATCAAAATAGTCCCCATCTGAGTCAATGACCTTCTGCCATTTTTCTGGCAGACTTTTGATACCATCACTGTAGAAACTAGCTGGCTTCGATTAGAAGAAGTTTTTGAGCCATTGATTGACTTCATTGTCATCAACAAAGCTCTGACCGCGCAGGCTGTTGCTCATGGCCGAAAACAGGTGGTAATCGGATGGTGCAAGGTCGGGAGAATATGGTGGGTGTGGGAGAATCTCGCACCCCAGTTGCAGCAATTTCTGGCGGGTCATCTTAGCCGTATGTGGTCGTGAAGTAAACAAACTTTGCCGTGCCCTGGACGCAGTTCGTCGATTTTCTCAGCCACCTTCTGCAGTTGTTGGCAGTAGACCTCGGCTGTGACAGTGGTGTTGCGAGGAAGCAGCTCATAGTACAGGATACCTTTGATGTCCCACCATACAGACAGCATGACCTTTCGCGGGTGCAACTCCGGTTTCGGATGATGCTGCGGTGGTTGATTCTCAGAGACCCAAGATTGTCGGCGCTTCTCGTTGACGTAGAGCACCCATTTCTCATCTCCAGTCACAATCGACTCCAGCCAAGCTGTGGTACGCCGGAACGAGAGCAATGAAGTTGCCGCCTCCTCCCGCCGCTGACGGTCAAAGTTGCTGAGGTGGTGGGGCAGCCACTTGTCGAGTTTTGAAACCTTGCCAATGGCACGCAGTTTGTTGAATATAGTTGTATGAGACACCCCAAGGGTAGCCGCTATTTCACGTGTTGTCAGATGCGGGTCAGCTTCCACCATGGCGCCGATTTCTTCGTCATCAACTTCGGAAGGCCTACCCGATCGTGGCTGATCTTGGATGGATTCGTCGCCAGCGCGAAATCGTCGAAACCAGCCGTTGGCTGTTGACACAGACACGGTACCTTCGCCGAATGCAGCATTGATACGGCGACTGGATTCGGAGCCGCTCAGGGCGGATTTAAAGTCATACAGTAAGCAAATGCGAATAGAAGATTTTTGCAGTGACCTCTTTGCTGCCATGTTAATAGTCGCTGGATGAGTGAAAAGCTGGAAAATATGCACACTCACACCCCCTATATATACCCACATGCGCCAGGTTTCTAGAACTTTCCATTAAACCGCGCCGTAGAATTTTCGAGAATTGCCGAGAACTTTCTTGACAACCGAATAATTAAAATGACTAAATAATGTACCAGAACGGCTTCCCCATCCAATAATATAGCAGTTTGCAAGCTAGTAGAGACTACGAGCAAGCAATTTAATCCAAGATAGCAAAAACACATGCATTTTGAGCCTCACTGCTAGTTGTCTATGGTAAAAAGTGTGTCAAACCGGCAGGCAATTCAATCCTTGGAGCACTCATTTAAGCACTGTCTTGCTCGGCCTTTCCATTTATTTCATGCATGCCTCCAACCAAACCAACCAGGAAGCTCCATATCAGAAAGTTACCACGTAGAACATGGTTCAGCAAGAAAAGTTCACTTAACGAAACCTGCATATAAAGAAACACACGACAGAAAAGTTTTTGCATGTACGTTTAGACAATTCAGTAAGTTACATAATCACCTCCCCAGCGATGCAGCCTGCGCGAATTCTTGCCTGCGTGCTAAGTCGGCAATGGATAAATAATCAGCGGTCCCAGTGCGTGATAACGATTGTCTGGCGAGCGCCGGTAGGCGCGAGCCATAGACAATCGTTGTCACGCACTGCGACCGCTGATTCTTTGCATTGTTTTTCTGTTTGACGATCCTACAGACAATGCATTGTTTGTAGTAATGGATTGTTCTGCATTAAACAGCTGCTGTTGTGACAGCTGCTGTGACAACACCGGACGGCCTATCGGACTCCTTTGAGACATCCTCCGGTGTGCTTCAGGGAGATACGCTGGCGCCGTTCCTGTTCGTCCTGGTGCTTGACTGGATGCTGCGGACTGCTCTTCCTACCGACGACGACGGTTTTCTGCTGCAGCGACGCGTGGGTCGACGTCAACCGGAGAAGCGGCTCAGCGTGCTTGGCTACGCCGACGACCTCGCCCTGCTGTCCTCGACCGTCGAGGGCGCCCAACGGCAGCTGGACAGGCTGGTTGCCGTTGCGGCGAGTGTCGGCCTGGTGGTCAACACGCAGAAGACCGTTGTGCTCTGCGTGCCGGACGACATCGAGGCTGCAATATTTTGCCGAGGCGCTGACGGGCAGGCGACCGAACTCCCGCGATGTCAGCAGTTCGTCTACCTCGGCGGTCTGGTTCCAGACGCTCGCGAGGACCTGCGACGCCGCCGCGGGCTTGCCTGGGCTGCCTTTCGTTCTGTGAGGGCAGTCCTGCAGTCCGAGGCCCTACCGGACCGCCAGAGGGCGGCGCTGTTCCAGGCGGTAATCGAGACCGTCCTGCTGTACAACGCCGAGACCTGGACGCTGACGGACTCACTCGAACAGCAAGTCGATGCGGCGCACGCTGGTCTGCTGCGCGCCGCCTTCAACATCGGCGTCGAGCGAGTCACCAACTCGGCACTCTATCGCCGCGCTGGCCTGCCACGTCCAAGTGATCTACTGCGCCGTCGGCGACTCCAGCTCGCAGGCCATCTCATCCGCGCCGAGTCGTACTGCCCACAGCCGGTGCAGGAGGTGCTGCTGCTCACGCTGCAGGCACCCTACCGGCGAGGTCAAGCGCGAACTCGGCGTTATGTCGACTGTCTGCTGGCTGACGCCGGCGCCCCGGACACTGCCGGTGGCGCGGCCTTTGTTCGCGCCCAAGCCATGAAGCGCGCCCTGTGACGCTGACTTTTACCATCATGACAGCGTATTTTGTTGTTGTTGTTGTTGCATTAAAAATGTGAATAATGATCGTCAAATTGCTAAACAATGCTTCTGCTGTTATCGCCTCTGTCGATAGCGTCGATTATCAATCTATGCTTTTCGTCGCTAATCTTAGTATATTGCACAGGTGGCGCTCCGGCATCTTGGGCAGCGATTCCGTCGATGTCTTCAAAAATGGTGCTGGCTTGGTCACTTTCGTCTGACATGTTGAAAAAAACTGAAAGTGGAGCGGCATAGACAGCGCTGTTTGTGGATTTCAGTGCTTAAATGAGTGCTCCAAGGATTGAATTGCCTGCCGGTTTGACACACTTTTTACCATAGACAACTAGCAGTGAGGCTCAAAATGCATGTGTTTTTGCTATCTTGGATTAAATTGCTTGCTCGTAGTCTCTACTAGCTTGCAATATACTATATTAGCTATTTGTCCCCAATATTTTTCTTCTTCTGCACCGCCTGGGGTGCGTTTCATATAATGTACAAGTCACAAGCTACAATCTACAAGCTGAATAGCTACAAGGTACAAGTTACAAGCAAGAGTGTTTCACAAGTCTGCTTGTAAATTTTAGCCAAAAATGTACAAGTATAACAAGCTTGTAGCTATTCACTTTATCGTCTATGGTACAAGTGTCTACGTCCCTGAGGAGGCAGAGAAAGCATCTCGAAGCAAAAAATAGTCAATACGTCTTTCTATACGCTTTCAAAGCAAATTTACAAGCTTGAGCAAAAGAAGACGACTCTTCAACTTGTAGCCACTTACACGTGGTGGGACTCGTAGCCATAGACGCTATATGAAACAAAACGCTTGTAGCACGAACTTGTAACTACTCACTTGTAGCTTGTAGGAACTTGTAGCTTTGTCAAAGTTTATGAAACGAAATTCACTCGTAACTTGTCACTGATCCCACTTGTAGCTACTACAAGTCATTTATGAAACACCCCCCCTCCTGAAAGCAACATTTTTTTGCTCTGGGAGACATAAAATGAGACGAGGCTAGCTCATACGGGTCCAATTTTTGTGGCACAACATCCGAGCATCTCATGTTCATTTGATTCATTTTTGCTAGTGACGCAGCTTCTAAAAATTCGGCTTTGTGCTGGATCTGTTGCTACCGATTGGCGAGCTATTGGCCTCTGATCTCCATGGGTTCATAAGTGACTACTCTTGGGACAGTAGTAGAATTTATACTTGCCTTCACTACTTCGGATCCGTGTAAGTCCATGCTAAATTAAGTCAGTACAAAAGTGCTTTCACCTCATGCGACCCCGGCCCCAGCTCTGCGTGTGCAGCTGTACAACGAATGCCTCGGGAAAGGAATTTATGCAGGTCTTTTCAACCGAGTCGGACATCTGGCCGAAGTCCTTGCAGATTTTGCTGTTCCTCAGCGTCCAGCTGAATGGGTTGAAGTACTTTCCGGGATAAACCTTCACGTCGGAGGCGTTGCTGCGCACGTAGAGCCGCAGCTCCTCCATGAGCACCGTGGGCCCCGTGTTGTCCTCCGGCCGACCTCTCTTTCCAGCCTTGAAGTTTCGCTCGATCCTTCTGAGAAGACGCATCCAGAATGGGTGTCTCGGCCGCAGGGAGGCCATGAAGGAGTTCTGCACCAGCTGGCCAGGAAGCACTGCGTCACCTGGGTGAGTGTCCATGGCGCCGAACACGAGAGTCTCCGAGTGAAGCAGGTGCTCGAAGTTTTTCATGCACACCGTGTCCAGATCTGTGTAGATGCCGCCAAAATGGTACAAATAAAAATACCTGGCCAGGTCGGCCCTCTCGATGTTGTACCTCTGGCCGTTGTAGACCGGCAGAAACCAGGCGTAATGGTCTCGCACCAGAGCCAGGTTGTCCTGGTCGGTCCACAGGCGCCACTCCCAGTCGGGAAAGCAGGACTTCCAGCTGGCGCTCCATCGCACAGCTCGGGGCGGCAGCTGGCGGGTCTTCCAGCTCTGGTGCAAGATTTTGATGATATTGATTGCGCGTGCTTGCGCCTTCAAGCTTGCGTCTCTTCTTGATTGGTTGGCTGCGGGGTTCATCTGTGTCGAACTTTGCGCGCCCTTTAATAGTTTGGCTCCGTTGCCGCATCCCCCGATGGTCAGGAGCAGGCAAATGCATGTGCTGAGCACTGCGGCTGCAAACAAGGCATTTCTGTGGTGCATTTCGATCAACTGAACAGTTGTCTGAAATTTTATTACTCGATCGTGTGGCTGTTGCTGCTTTAATGCAACCAATACGAGCTACTGTATATAATTGACTTCACGTCTTCACGTGCTCGGTCTGAGACAGCTGTCAACTGCGCAGGCAAGTCGTAGAGAGCAAGATTTTTTTTCTTGCTGGAATTCTCAGCTCTTCTACGATTTCTTGCAAAATAGGAACTTTTAACGACTGCAGGAGAAACTCACTGGGTGCACACGGCAGGAGCCTGCTATTAGTGTTTATTCAGGGGAAGTTACTGGCCGCTCAACCACCGACAGCGAATCAGGATTGAGTTGGACTCAGCACTGCTAGTATCAGCTGCATGCTCATTCTGCCAGGCTGGAAAGCCACATAATAACTTTAACTTCCGTCCACTCAGCAAAGCTGGGAGAGCACAGAGTTGCTAGGCTAAATCGCAGTCCCGTAAGCCCCATCTCTCTGCAAACGACAAACTTGCCGAGCACCAAGCAGCTCTTCACCTCCATATTTGCTGTATTTGATGTCTTCTTGACAAATGCACTGCCTCCATGCGTCATTTCTTACTCACTAAATTGCAAGCTGCATCCAAAATTAAAATGACGTACATGTTACATTCCAATATAAAAAGTAGATAAAACATTTGAAAAGAGTCAATGTTTCGTTAGTTAAATGTTGAATCTGAGGAAAGACATTTTTTACTTGAAATTTTAGCAATCTAGCTCGTATGTGCGAACTTCACTGACAAGGTATATGTTACTGCAGCATTTAAGTCATTCAGATCACATGGTAATAAAAACTTCCCGTTTAATTACGTTTCATACCGAGTTACAAATTATAAGCTACAAGCTTGTAGACTACAAACTACAAGTGAAAAGTTACAACAGTATGCATTATTACGTTATGATGGATGGTATTTTCATATTGTCAAATTTAATATTGTAAACAAATAATTAGAGAATTTAGCGCGAAAAACTTACGAGATTAGCTATTCAGTACGTTAGGATGGTGTTTTTAAATTTCCATTTAAATAGTGAAAAAAATTGCTAACAAAAACTAGTCTTGCGTGAGTAATGACTCACCTGCAAATGTCTGGTCAATCACTCACTTATAATAAAATTGAAGGTACAGTTATTAAAAGGCCCAACCAACTGTTGAGGCTGGCCAGTTAGAGCACCCGTCGTCGTCGCACCTCCTGACACGCTGGGAGATGCCGGATTGACACTGACAGTCGGAACCGTGGCCGGAGCATCGCAGATCTGAACACTATCAATGCGATTTTCCGGGTGAAGACACTCACTGAGACAATTGGATTGCTTCTGCTTCTTCTCGGAACTGATCCTATTTGTGTAACGTACAGACTAGGCGCGCTTGTGTTCAGTTACAGCCTGAATATCTTGGACAGAAACTTGAACAGATAGTATACTTCTATTTTAATAAAATTCAAGATATTTAGCAAGGAAACTGAAATTACAGTAAACTTGAGACATATACGAAGCATTAACCCGTGAATTTTACCACAGACATCGGCAGCGGGCAGGAAATGAAAATTAGAAAAGATTCACACTCAAATAGTATGGATTTACCATAGACCGGGCAGGAAATGGCGTTTCTGCCCGCCCTTGCAAATTAGGGTAGGAATAGCGGATTATGGAGAATTGTACCATGACCTTTGTGCCCGCTGGGCACTTATTCTTGCCTTTTAATGCCATAGACTACATTTAAGCCCGCTTGCAGGAGTCAAACTTACTTTAATGCAAATTAGCGGGCAGTTAATGACCTGTTACAGCCTTGATTTCATCCATAGAGTGTCAAGTCCGGAGGTATCTCCAGTCGCAATTCTTGACAAATTGATCATTTTTCTCTAGCTCAGCAGGTTGACAAAAAAGAAGTTAAATTCAGAATGAAAAGAATTCTGATATCCACTACTTAACTGTAGTCAGACTCTGGTTGATTTTATCTATGGTTAAAATGTGGGGGCGAAGCCCCCCACCCCAGTTTTTGCACTCAGCCACGCTGCGGGCAGAAACAACGATTCGGCCCGGGATTATAGTCTATGGTAAAGATGGTATATCGAAAACTGCATACTTTGCTTAGCCCTGCATCTAGGAGCGGGCCGAAATGAAGTGATGCGGCCCGCGAAGTATGACAGAATAGAAAAATGTCTATGCTTCCTAGGGCCGAAACGGCACAAATACGAGGGCTGCGCATATATTATGGAGAATCCGAGGGTCGCGAAGCGGCCCGAGGATTTCCATCTTTCTGCCCTCACAAGGTCTATGGTATTGGTATATTTCACCACTTAATATGTAAGTTTGAGCGAATAGCTACAGGCTACAAGTGCCGATCTACTAAGGTACAAGTGTCTATGGTTAAAACCTTTGCATCGAAAGAGCAGTTGCACAGTGAAATAAACCGTTTATTTGCACGGATGCAAATAAATGAAATTTACACTGAGACCATAGACGGTCGCCCGGGGCAAGTGGAGGATACATCTTGGAGAAGAAGATTGTAGTAGAAAAAAATAAAAAGAGAAAAAGGATACTAAAGAAAAAAGAATTCACTCAAGTCCTAACAAGAGGGCAAGTTACTATATTCAAACTTGTCCATTCTAAAAGCATTTGCACTATTCTACACAGAGCGTCTATGGATGGAACAAGGCGTTTGTAGAAGAACTTGTAGCAAGTTACTTGTAACTTGTATGCGCTTGTAAAGTTTTGAAACGAAGTTCACTTTTAACTTGTCACTATTCATGCTTGTAGCTTCTAACAAGGACGTATGAAACGCCCCCAGGAATTTTCGATCCAACTGAAGCAGCAGACGAGGTGACGTGCAAGTATGAAACGTCTTTAATTACACCATTTTACCCCCTATTTTGAACAAAGTCTTGTTCAAAAGAAACAAGTAGAACTTCAATTCAAACACTTTAAGAAATAATAGCCGTCACTATAGCAGATTAGAGATTAGAGAGCTGAGCCAATTGTGATACTGTATCTTTTACTGTATTTTACTCAATAGTGAAGCCGCCTAATTTGCCTGATTATTTGCCTAAGGGCCTAATTATAACGGGTGTCCCAAAAAAAAGGTAACACTTTATGCGCTCACTGTGAGTGAGCAGTTAGGCCTATAGCACAGTAATTTAACAGGTTCACAGTAAACATTTCTAAGTTTTTCCCACAAATATTTGGTTGCGAAAAATTGCTCCAGAGGCGAGTTATTGAGCACAGAAGCGTACGCTAGCTTTTCTGCCAAGCTTTGCCATACACAGCTGCCATAGACAATCTTTTGCTTTAAAAATTTTAACGTTAGATCAGTCTCAGAGTCTATGCATGCTCTGTCATTTTTCTTACGCAGAAGATTGTCTATGGCCTCCGTCTATGGCAAAGCTTAGCAGAGAAGCTAGCGTACACTTACAAGCTCAAAAGATCAATAACGATTTTTCAACTAAACTGGTATTTGACCACACACCGTCTCAGAGTCTATGCTCCTTAAGATTTTTTAAAGAATCCAACTTGCTTGGGCCCAGCACGCAACTTCTGGTTCCCGGAGCGCGACCGTCGTTTCTTGATCCCCGGATTGCGACTTCCCCCCCCCATCATCATCAAGGACGAGTCCCCCGGTCACCAGCAGCGAACATCAAAGTTAAGATCATCACCTGCTAGCTATCAGCGAAGATTGTGTCAGCATCATCCCGAGTCTACAGCTGCGAAGCATCAAGCCGATTCGGTCACTGTGGATTTCCTGGTCTCCGGCTGTTGAGTTTCTGATTGGTTGGGTGAGAGGCTATCTAGACTTGCTTGATTGGGTGATTCCCTGTCTGTCCCCTATTTCAGTAGCTGGATTAGGCGCACACTTTTGCTCATTTTGTTCAGTAGTGCTGTTATTGAGGCAGAAATCACTTAATAATACTGCTAGTAGTCTGAAACTCCAATTCAATCTGAAGTGTGAAGTGATTTAAGGAGAAAGTTTTTAAATCTGACAGTTATTTTTATCGGTTTTATTTCTTTGTTCGCCGATGGCTCAGACGAGTGGCTAAGCTATTAGGCACCGGTCACAGTGGACCAATGGCAAGGCAGTTCTCAGTCGATCAATCAATCAAATCAGTGAGCAAAACTGCCAGAAGTGCAGAATCGGCGCCAGAGATGTACTTTGTGCACTCTAGGTTCGCCAAGCGGCTCGGGTAATGAATCATGCGGTCTCTGAAGTTCGAGTTAGTCTATCATCAGCGCTATGAGAGGCTAGTTGGCGCGTTGAAGGCCAAAAGTACATACCTTCGTATTTAGCAATGTAATATAGTACATGTAGCTACCCCATAGACTCGCCACTGCAAGAATCCCCTGCACAAGTCCCCTCTGTACCTGCATGGCCAATGCGATCTAGTCCCAGCAGTGTCCCTTATCATCGGCTATGACTTCGAGATTGACAGCAAAAATACACTAGTTGGCAGGTAAGTGCAAAGCCCCTTCTATAGTCGGAAGCCCGATTTCGAGAGTCCCGGTGTGGTGAGCCAGGACGTACGGGCTGGTGGCAGCGAGTTAGCTTAGTCTGCGGGTTAACTAATTTCTACCTTCAAAATTCTCCCTGCTTGTCTCTCGCTGTCCCTCTCTTAGCTATAGGACCTAGACTGCTCGCCACACGATCAAGCTACCATGGGGCTGACCATCTGACAGGAGTGGGGGGCCAGGACTCTAATTGATTTACTTCTGAGGCCTGAGGCCCGAAGGCTTCCTCACAAGGGGCCTGAAAGGTCGAAACCCATCAATTTTTACGGTAATAATGACTGTCGCTAACAAATCTATAGTGCATCTAAATGTGCCATTGTAAAGTACCATAACTACCTACGTGGCTTAGAAGTTCCCCAGAATAGGTAACATAAAGAGGCAAAGCCATGGAGTACGGTGAGACGAGGCCAGAGTAAAGTAATAAGCTAGCATTAAATTTGAGGCAATTCTGATCGAGGCAATAGAATTCCGCAAGCCATGCAAGTAATTGTGACAATCAATTGGTCCACGGACTATACATGTACTTATTAAGTGTCGTTTATGGCGCGTATGCTTATGTAGTCCTTGGATTTGTCTCGAGCTGCTGAGCCCAATGAGCCTAATAAGATCAATGAGTCCAATGAGAGCAATGAGCCCCCGAGTCCTACTGTTGTGACAGCTTAAAACATTGTAACAAAATTGTAGCTTAAAAATATTGTGTAAGAAATAACAAGATTTCTTAAAAACTGAATGAATGAACACAGAGCATAAAATGGACATAATAAAAGTTTATTATGGACGAATGGTGACCACGAATTCATAAGACTAAATTAAGCGGACATAATAGCTGAGTAAATCGTGAAGTTTAACATTTACTTTGGTTTAACAAACACATTGCAATTCCAAATGTTATAAAAAGTGTTTTGGTATTTTATTACCCGAATTTTAATAAAATAGTTTACTTTTAATAGTTAAAGGGTAAAACTTTTTTAGCTTTTCTGTTGCTATGGATGCGTAGCGTTTGCTCAGTGATTTTGTGAGTTCAGAGTTTAAAATATTTTATTTTAGATTTAATTATCAATTTTCAATAGTTGTGTGACTATAACATTTATCACGCAACTCTGCGAAGATCCAGGAGGTGGGCAAGGGGCTGTGGTCCCCCCAGCAATGGCTAAAGAAATCGAATCATACATTTTAACCCTGCCAATACGTAATTTTTCTCTATAATTTGAGCCCGTTGGCCATATAATTTTCGGGATTCGCCCTGTCGGCCTGCAATATACTCTGATAAAATATTGATATTATAGACTGCCTATTGCCTATGCCTAATAAATAATTTGAGGACTCTGGTACAAGTTAGACTTAAATGTCGATGAAGAGTTTTTCAATTAGCTTTGACAGCACGCTGTCATTGTGAATAGAATTTTCATAGCAACAAACATCAGTACGATTCTTTTTTGTTTCTCAATAAAAACTCTGTATACTTTATTCTAAAAAGAAGCTAAAAAAATTGAATTAAGAATTTTAAACTATTTTTAATGTAATTCTATCATTACTTTCATTTGAAATTATAAGTATATTTATTGCAAATAACTGGTACCAAAAATATGAGGATCATATTATGACAACACTAAGTATCAAGGCTTATGATTAAAACTTATCAATAGTTAGAAACTTTATTGAAAAAGTTCTTAATGCCAAAAGTCGAAAAGAATGTCACTAAGTAATTTTAGTAGATTATATGGTATTTACTGCATGGCATATAGTATAAGTATTAATAAGAATACATGTACATATTCAATATATTTATGGACCTTTTAAAGCATGTGTTTCAATTCCATCTAGCTCAAAAATACTTTAGGATCTTTAGGAATACTTTAGAGTCAGAAAATTTGTTTGCGTTTGATTTAATCTAAAATCACTAACAAGGTATCCCGAACCCACTTTCATAAATGACCAGAGATATGAACTTATTCTTTAAAATTACTGAATGTTTCCGATTAGATGGATTTTCAAGATCAACAGTTCGGTGAAGACCAAGAGAATTCAGAAGATGAAAACTTCAGGATTGAAGCTGATCCACCACTGCTGCACATAGTTAGTGGTAGAGCTACGGACATTGACAGCCAGCGAGAAAATATATCTCCAAAGCGGTCCGCTATCGACGAGGGCCTTAGAACACCTGTAAAGCCTGCATCACTTGTGGATGAAGGTCAAAAGACGCCATCAAACCCACCGTCAGTTGTTGACGAAGGACAGAAGACGCCATCAAACCCACCGTCAGTTGTAGATGAAGGACAGAAGACGCCATCGAAGCCTCCATCAGTTGTTGACGAAGGACAGAAGACGCCATCAAACCCACCGTCAGTTGTAGATGAAGGTCAGAAGACGCCTTCGAAGCCTCCATCAGTTGTCGACGAAGGGCAGAAGACGCCATCGAAGCCTTCATCAGTTGTCGACGAAGGACAGAAGATGCCATCGAAGCCTCCATCAGTTGTCGACGAAGGACAGAAGACGCCATCCAAGCCTCCATCAGTTGTCGACGAAGGACAGAAGACGGCATCAAACCCACCGTCAGTTGTCGACGAAGGACAGAAGACGCCATCAAACCCACCGTCAGTTGTAGATGAAGGTCAGAAGACGCCTTCGAAGCCTCCATCAGTTGTCGACGAAGGTCAAAAGACGCCATCAAACCCACCGTCAGTTGTAGATGAAGGACAGAAGACGCCATCGAAGCCTCCATCAGTTGTCGACGAAGGACAGAAGACATTATCGAAGCCTCCATCAGTTGTAGATGGAGATCAGAAGACGCCATCCAAGCCTCCATCAGTTGTCGACGAAGGACAGAAGACGCCATCAAACCCACCGTCAGTTGTTGACGAAGGACAGAAGACGCCATCGAAGCCTCCATCAGTTGTAGATGGAGATCAGAAGACGCCATCCAAGCCTCCATCAGTTGTCGACGAAGGACAGAAGACGGCATCAAACCCACCGTCAGTTGTTGACGAAGGACAGAAGACGGCATCAAACCCACCGTCAGTTGTAGATGAAGGTCAGAAGACGCCATCGAAGCCTCCATCAGTTGTCGACGAAGGACAGAAGACACCATCAAACCCACCGTCAGTTGTTGACGAAGGACAGGAGACGCCATCAAACCCACCGTCAGTTGTTGACGAAGGACAGAAGACGCCATCAAACCCACCGTCAGTTGTAGATGAAGGTCAGAAGACGCCTTCGAAGCCTCCATCAGTTGTCGACGAAGGGCAGAAGACGCCATCGAAGCCTTCATCAGTTGTCGACGAAGGACAGAAGATGCCATCGAAGCCTCCATCAGTTGTCGACGAAGGACAGAAGACGCCATCCAAGCCTCCATCAGTTGTCGACGAAGGACAGAAGACGCCATCGAAGCCTCCATCAGTTGTCGACGAAGGGCAGAAGACGCCATCGAAGCCTCCATCAGTTGTAGATGAAGGACAGAAGACGCCATCGAAGCCTCCATCAGTTGTCGACGAAGGACAGAAGACGCCATCGAAGCCTCCATCAGTTGTCGACGAAGGACAGAAGACGCCATCGAAGCCTCCATCAGTTGTAGATGAAGGTCAGAAGACGTCATCCAAGCCTCCATCAGTTGTCGACGAAGGTCAAAAGACGCCATCGAAGCCTCCATCAGTTGTTGATGAGGAATCCATTGTAGCAGAGATAGCAGGTGAAAACCTTGGCAAGCAAGAAAAGTCTGCTGGGTTGGATGAGGTCGATGCGAAGGCAGAGTTAAGTTCTCACAGATCTGCAAAGTCCACCAGCAGTAGTAGCAGTGCTAGTAGCAGAAGTAGCTGCAGCAAAAAGAGCAGCAGTCGGAAAAGCAAGGCCAGCTACTCTAAAGATCCCCCGGTTGAAGACGTAAGTTAAAAATCAAAATTTTGTGCAAGTTAAGGCGTATAAAGTAACGAAGACTCTGATTATTTGCAGCCTCCAGCAGAGGAAGCGCCGCCACCACCTGCAGCTGATCCGCCATTCATCTCACCAGATGCCTTGCATCGCAGAATTGGTGAGTAGCTACTCTGTTACCGAGTTCCCCAAACAATTCTCTCCTACTTTGCTACGTCGTAGTTTGTATAATTTTCTTTTCCCATCCCGGCGCTCCTTACATCCAGCCGATCTGGAGGCGCAGGTGCTGAACCTGAGCGATGCCAATCAGAGCCTGCGCGCTAACCCCGACTACAGCGGACCACCGCCGCCCCCACCTCCAGCCTGGGAGCCACCAAGCGATGCACGGCTGCAGGCCACCGTCGACGAGCTTGTGGTGGAGAATCGGGTGCTCCGGAACGAGGTGCCTTTGCTTGATTGCTGAACCCTGCATGCTTGGCCTCACTGATCAATGACTGTTCAATTCCCTGTTCTCCCTTCGTCCTATTCAGCTGGTCGGTTCATGCGATTCAGTTAACCACCTGTTGCGCTTCGAAAAGCCCCCTCCTCCACCAGCATCTCTGCCCGTACAAGCTAGTCATTCACCTCTCAACATTCAGCTGTTTTCCCTGACACCCACGATGACCCGCAGTTGAACCGACTGCGGCACCGAGGCCACGACCAGTGCGCCCACCTGCAGGTCGAGCTGGACGAGCTGCGCCGCGAGCTGGAGCTAACGCGAATTCGCTCCGATGAGCTTCAACGGGAAAATCTTCGACTCAAAGATGAAGTGAACCTGCAGCGTACCTTTCTGTCCGGGCTGACTTCTCATCGCAGCGACTATGGTGAGAGGCTGGGTTGTACAGTCGAGCTGAACATCGAATGGGCATGTTGGACACAGGCTCGACTCAGCTCTCGTTTGAGTAACTAAACCAATTTTGATGATACCCAAAGGATATTTTTATTCATTAGCTTGTGTCTCTCATTAAAACATCGACCATCGTATTACATCTGTACCAGGATTTTCTGCTACTAATTCCGTGTGTAAATTAAGAGCAGTGAATCACAGAATATGTATATTCTGTGGCAGTTAATTGTTAGAGGGAACGAATTATTTTCTGCAGTAAATATTGCGCTTCCTAACCTTGTATAGGAGTTGTATAATTTTATTTGTTTGTTTCTACTGGCCACGTGTAGCTATGATACATAACTACTCAAGCATAAAAACTCCATAGATCCGCCGCTGACTCCGAGGATTCGCGCAGGCCACCGACAGCCAAGCTACCGGATCCTGGAGCCGCCGCCGATGCCTCCACCACCTCCTTTATCAACTCTTGGCCGACGCCGCCGACTGGATTTGGACGACATTGAGAGCGACGACGTCGCCTCACTGGCCGAGGATCCGCAACCTCGTCGAACGACACCTGGACGGCGCAATAACCGGCGACGACCACCGCGCACAGACTTTGACGACGATGTCGATGAAGCTGTCTATGACATCCTGGGACGGAACGACGATCGCGATGTCGATGCGACAGCTTCCAGTCCGCTGCCGCCACCGGTGCAACCGCGACGTCCAGTTTGGTCCTCGACGGTGCCTCCGTCCTTGTCACAGGCGCCACCGGCGCACCAGCAACGCCAGCCGCGAACCTTCGCGCCTCGCAGCGAGTCAGACCTCCACCAAGGCGATCTTGTTGAGTTCTGCGGCAGTCGGGGCCGTCTGACCCGCGGCCGCGTCCGATATGTCGGCAGTCTGCACGGCCGGCAGGGCACCTACGTTGGCGTGGAGCTGGCGGACGGGCTGGCCGGGAAGCACGACGGAGTGTTCGACGGGCGGCGGTATTTCCAGTGGTGAGGCAGCAGGAAAATTTGCCACTTTTTGCTTTCTTTTTTAAGCTGTTTTGCGATTGGCACTGAAACCCAAACTCAACTCAATTGCAGCAAGCAGAACCAAGGCACATTTGTGACCTTCGACAAGATCGCCCTGTGCCACGCCACCCTTTGACGCCGCCAATGGCGAGTGGGGCTGAAAAAAGCTGACTGAAATTTGCAGCAATTTCGAGACTGAAAAATCAAAATCTGACTTTATAAAATTATTTCTTGCGCACATCGCGCGGGTTAGAAATTCTCTGAGAATTTGAACTTACGAGTACTTTTAGAGATAAATGCTTTTATATTGCCTTGTATGGATTTTAAACCATACAAACGTTCTGTATCACAGTAGTAACTTCTGATCCCGATATCTGTACTTGACCAAACTCTTTCGTTTGATGCCCTTTTATTGTTATTCTAAGAATTGTCTTGGTAGACCTGTTTTCCACTGCTCACCTTCAAAGCACAGCAACTCTGTTAGTCTTCCGCGCTCGCTGCTCTCAGCCCTGGCAACCAGCACGCGCTGTTCGCAGTCCATTGCTTTCCTGGCCGCCGCTTTCCTTCGCTAGGGATTTTCCTTGTTCGAATGTCTGCTTAACGTGCCTAATTTATGCCGCGAGATTTTCTATCAGTTTATAGAGATGGATACTCTTGGTTTTATTTTTCCCGTGCATTGCAGCGACTTTTCTTGAGCACACTGAGCACCGATTCTCTATTTTGTTTTCTATGAACGGCCGGCTTTCAACTGCGAGATCGGCTCTGATGCTTCCAGCCTCCGCTGAGTGAAATACAACGAATGCCGTTTTCTAATATACAGAAACCACACTGCTACAAACTATAAAAAAGTAGATTTTAAGGCTTAAAGATGAGTTATTTGTACTCGAATAGCCGCGCAGTGGCTGCATTGCAGATCCGCTGCGCTGTTTTACACTTGCAGTCAGTAGTTTATTGCGATTTCAGTACGCTCATAGGAATACATTTCATGGTTTGCGCTTACTGGTTAGTAACAGAATAAAATAATTTGTGTAGGTAGCGTACGGCCAGAGTACAGAGACAGGTATGCT
The DNA here is from genome assembly GCA_002269645.1 of Macrostomum lignano. NCBI lineage: Eukaryota > Metazoa > Platyhelminthes > Macrostomidae > Macrostomum > Macrostomum lignano. Next base: position 10,716 of record NIVC01003936.1, on the reverse strand, counting down.
GTTTATTATTAGCATACACAGTGCGTCAATAATTTTCATACCCCCGGTACATTGTGAAGACTTAGAAGTAGTTGCAGCAATTAGTGATCACCTGCTGGTGCGCGCAACTGACTTTCTCCGGAAGCCTTGCGCAACCGAGGAGACAAACGAGACGGACCTCTTGCTCTGCGTCGTGATTTCAATATTATTGAAGCACCACACGAAAGCATTCCATGGCTGCTGGGTGACCGAGTCGTTCTTGAGCTGGTCCACCTTTTTGCGGAAAGTGATGTCGTTGAGTATGTCGAAAGTTTCGGAAAACTCGAAGTAAACTAGCGCGCATTTGCGCAGCTCCATGAACTGGCGAAACTCCTCGCTGGATGAGCGGTTGAGCTTTTTGCAGTATTGATAGTAGTCGTCGAAGGACTTGAAGTTCTGTCGCCAGTCCCGCACCCGGAGGTACAAATCTGTAATGAACATCGCGATGCTCGACGCCTGCTTTGCGTCACCCGAAAACAGGCAGTGACAGTTGGACAGGACAAGGTTAACAAGCTGAGATGACTGCCAAAATCGATTTTTGAAATCCATCACCTTTCTCAGAGTCTCATTAGAAATTCGGGTTGGCAGGATCTGCGTCTTTTGTTCCTCAGTGACGGTGTTGTTCTCTCGAGCGTTGGAGTTGGACGAAGCGCCCCGTAGCGAATACTCCGAAGTTCGCTTTAAGCGCAGCACGCCGTCCCAAGGCAGAGAGTCGCTGCTCAGCATGGCCAGCAACACGTAGAATGCCGACTCAATGTCGTCAATGGGGCTCATGTTGTAGACCGACCCACTCAGCTGGCCTACCGAGGCAAACCGGACGTTGCAGCCGATGGACGAGGAGGCCAAGCCGGACGGACCTTTTTTATCTCCCTCGGCCACGATGTACGAGCGCTTGTAGTTGTTCAGGTAGACCACGTCAAATGCGACTCCGTTTCCCATGTAGATGTTCTCCGGCGAGATGTCATTGTGCACGACGCCTGACTTGTGCACCTGCAGGATGCGGCAAATGAGCTGGTCGAATATCTTTGCTGCTGTCCACAAATCGAATGTATACGGCGGTGTTTGAGCGGCCTTGACGAGCCGCTGCAAGTAGCTGAGATTGGGCCCCAACTTCTCCATCGTCATGTACGACAGGGTCGTTCGCTGGTCTGAGGCAGGCGGGAAGCTGATCGGCTTCATCTTGCCGAACTGGTCAATTTCGTCGACTTGGTTGGAGCTTGTTGTCACATAGAAAGTGTCGTTCGGCACCTCCTGGTATTCGAAGAGCATAGGAATCCCCGTCATTTCATCGATGTCGGCGCCAGAGTCCAGGTACTTGTCCCACATAAACTGCAGGATTTCCGACTCACGCTTCAGCAGGTACCGGTACTTGTTAAACGGAGCTGGCACGGCCTCAATCTTCATCACTACATTCAGTGCCACATCCCAAGTCCTGGAGCGAACCAGGTTTTGATTTGGAGTGTCCTTTCTTTTCCACCTAGTGTAGGTGCTCACTTTGTCCTCGAAAAACGGGTGCGCGGAAAACTTGTACGAGTGCAGGTTCTCAGTCTGCGATTCCGGGAATCGGGTGACCACTTCCAGGATAATGCAACGCGAACTCCTGTGCGAGAATACGTAGCAGTCTGGCATGGCGACTGTCTTGAAGGTCCAGTACTTAGACTTGAAGCTGGAGTTAATCAGGAGGGGCATTATCTCCACACACCGGCTGGAACAAACCCGATGAACAACTGTTGCATCATCGTTCGAGCCTGTGCTGAGATTCGACACCCTTCGGCCTGGAAGCGTCGTCTCGGGCTCCTCTTTGAATTCCTCATTGGTGGCTTGAAGTAGGAGATCTGTTGGCAAGACGGACAAGCGTATGAAATCCATGGCTATTATTGGTAAACTCTTCAAAGTTTTGAAGTCGCGTCTCTCGTGCAGATGTTATGTAGTTCAAGTCTGCACCATGGATGAATGAATAGAATGGATTGCTATTCTGGCTCTGGCTATTTTCGTTTTTGACTCTTTTGCATCCGGTTCCCCCCCGTGCCTTTTCATTGGTTGATGATTGCCATAGACAATTTTCGGCCTTCGCCCCTTTCTTTCGATGCACAAGCGCTTTCGCTCGTGTTTTGAAATAAAGGGGGAAGACCTACGAGCGCTCGATATTCTCTGCAAGTAACTGACATTCTCAGTTCTTTGCGCTTGTGCATCGAAAGAAAGGGGCGAAGGCCGAAAATTGTCTATGGCAATCATCAACCAATGAAAAGGCACGGGGGGGAACCGGATGCAAAAGAGTCAAAAACGAAAATAGCCAGAGCCAGAATAGCAATCCATTCTATTCATTCATCCATGGTCTGCACTCGGCTGAGCTCAAGCCGGTTTTGAGCTTCTTCCAAAATCATCTTTTGCTAGGCGGACTTCAAGCCATAGACAATTTCACATCGAGCCGATTGATGGAGTTCTGTTAGTCCACATGTTAGTCCAATTCACACGCACGATTGCAAAATTTTTGTGCGGCAAATGACGAAGGCTGAATAATGGCAAGCTGTTGGAATGCTAGAAGACGGTGTGTCAATCAGTGAGGCTGCACGGTGCTTTGGTTGAACGCGAGCAGCAAAATTCGAAGGCTGCTGACAAAGTCCCGCGTTAAGGCAGTCGGTACCTCGATACGCGTAGCTCAGCATGTTAGTCAAACTCCCAGTCTCACAACCACCCTGCTCCCCCCCAGACATGAACCCCATCGAGCATGTCCGGGACTTCTTCAAGCTGCCCCATGTCATTGCACTTGGCAGAACCTTCCCCAAGACTTTCTGCGCCTGAGAATCTTCGCTCTCCACGGCCACATTGTTGGGATTCAATCGAATTGCATCCCAAGCTCGACCTCTCGTGAATTACGGGTGTGGGAGACGGCTGCTGCATCATCTCAATAAGAGACTGGACAAAAATGTTTGACTTTTGGAATTGACTTTATGCCAGAAAACCATATTTGCTTACATGTATAAAAGTGTCCGAGCAGGCGTTACTTTGCTCACTCAGTTTGGACACAGAGCGCTCGTTAAGTATAGTTCAGTCCGGATAGGAAAAACATCAAAATGGTGTCCTTAATATCCTTAGCAGCTGCCCCGAGTTTTATCTCGTGTCTGGAGGGACAAATAAAGTCTTTTACAAGCGCTAGCCTAGCCGAGCGACCGGGTGCAAAGACAGCAAACTTGGTGCACGCTCTGAGCAGAAAAGTGCTTCTCTAGTTTCCAACTACTCATCAGCTCGGGCTGGCCCGGAATTATTTCAGCTCCGATCGCAACTGCCTGTTGAAACACCGAAATCGCTCCAATGAGTTTTGTGCTCTCTGAGTATTTCGGATATTGCGCGCGATTGATTTCAGCTTGCTATGCGTGTAAACTGATTAAAGGACGTCGGGAGCGCAGTGCAATAACCGGATCAAGTTTATCGTTATTTCCCTTTGCAGGCACAGTTCCGTCTCCCGTATAAAGTTCAGCATCCGCCAAGACTGCTCGAATTGCTTAGCTGCATCTCAACTGGGCATGACATCAGAGTGGCCAGCGTTTACAATAGTAAGAACATAAATGGCGGATATCGTAAATGCTTCCGATTACGTAACAAACAGCACACACCACGACACTTATCTGTCGCTTTTTAGATTTTTGTAAATTGTACAATAACAATCATTTTGTGCCGCACACGAGAAACGTTTAGCCACATCCCATCGGATATGATGTATCTTAGCGCAGAATGGGCGAAACCATCGGATATGATGTCTCTTAGCACAGAATATGCGAAACCATCGGATATGATGTCTCTTAGCACAGAATGGGCAAAACCATCGGATATGATGTCTCTTAGCACAGAATGGGCAAAACCATCGGATATGATGTCTCTTAGCACAGAATGGGCAAAACCATCGGATATGATGTCTCTTAGCACAGAATGGGCAAAACCATCGGATATGATGTCTCTTAGCGCAGAATGGGCGAAACCATCGGATATGATGTCTCTTAGCACAGAATATGCGAAACCATCGGATATGATGTCTCTTAGCACAGAATATGCGAAACCATCGGATACGATGTCTCTTAGCACAGAATGGGCGAAACCATCGGATATGATGTCTCTTAGCGCAGAATGGGCGAAACCAACCCTTTCCTCTCTGCGTCAGCATTTCTTTGAGAAGGTTTTCCTACAATGAGACTCATAAACTAATTTCGTGACTTTTTCAAACCCTTGGGCATTCTTACAGTGATGTGTATGGTTTAACTGCACTAGTCAACCTGAATTCCTATTTTACACAATACACAGAGAACTGATGCAGGCGTGCACCAAAAGCTGCTTAAGTGCACGAGAACTTGGCTGTTGCCAAAATCAATTCTCGTTTGCGGACGGCCTCATCCCAAATATTTTACTCGAGGGCATTAAGTGGAACATGCCTCTTTGAGTAGTCGTGCGGCTTTCCACCAGGAGCGGAGGTAACAAATAAACCTGCTTACATAGTGGGGACAATGTAAAACTTTTCACCAGAACTAGAGATAGTTTTGTTGTCGCACTGTTGCCATGGAGACAAAACTGGCCAGATGGTCAGTGTTTGCACGACAAACCGAACCCCTAAAGTGACGAGCAAACTTCAATCAAAAGATGGAGCTGTGCAGCATCTCCCTGCTCGGCATCGGAAATCGGGATTAGCTGGCTGTCAGCAAGGCAGAATTTCCAGCGCGAGGGCAGGGCGACACCGCTTTGCTTATTGGCTGCTCGGGGTTCATCCTGTACCAACGGTTTGGGATTTCTGTTTAGGCAGCAACGATAAATAGGGGAACAGCTGCGGGAGGGATTTCCCAACTGAAAGGCAAATCCACGCACCAGCAAAGTCTCCCGCAGCGGGTGAGTTGGATTTGCATGCAGCCTAAGAGTGACTTCTATAGCTGGGTTCCACTCCGCCGACTGCGCCACTGTTGCATTTCAGGCAGCCCACAATGACGAATTTCACCGCTCTACAAAATGAGGCAGTGGAGTCTGGAGGAAACCTCACAGTGGAAGCCGAGGAAAGTTGCCAGTGGGCCTCTGAAAAGTCGAAGCCGCTGGTGGTGACGGCTCTGGTGGTGGTGGCAGCGGTGGGTGTCGCAGGCAACTGCTTCGGCATCAGCGTGATGGCCCGCGGAGGCCTTTTGCGGCGATCGCCGATCTTCAGCTTCTTCTTGGCAATTTCGCTGGCGGACCTGCTGTCCATCGGCAGCCTGGCGATAGAAGTCTGCCTCACCATGGGGATCGTCTTCCCCACCTCGTCGATGCAGTGTCGGTCAGTTTCTCTGCGGATTTCCTGTTTGGGGTTCGTGTTCAAGATTGGCGGCTTCAAGCGCAGCGGGGAATATTAAAAAATCTAATATTCTTGAGGTTTAGATTGGCGGACTTTGAGTAGATGGGCTGAGCTCTGTCAAGCGCCATCTAGGGCTCTTTGGGAAGACTATAAACTGCAAAAATGTGATTAACGAACTCTGAAATGCCCTGGTTTTGGTGTAGGCAGACTACAAATGATCAGCTATGACTTGACAGTTTATTGAACACTAGGCCGCACGAGCATAGATACTAGAAACTCTGGCCATAGACAAAATTTTTAAGCATTTGCTCGCATTTTCTCGAGTCAAGTCGGCGGCATGCTCAGCGGGCCATCGTCGTATTCAGCAGAATAATCACCTACTGCTCTGTTAGCGTGCCTCATTTTGTTGCAGAAAGGGCACCCGCCCGAATGCAAGTGTGCTTGGAGCGACGTACGCTGGATGCGTTCGCGAGGATAATTACAGAAGGCTGCTTCGCTTTTTTTCATTCACTTGGCGTTTTTTTTCTACCACCTGGCAGATCTTGCTATCATCCATGGGCGAGCCCTGCTCGTTCCTTTGAGCCGCAAAGAAAGGGAAAGGAGTTTTGATATCTATTTTATGTCTATGGTTCCAAGCGACTGAGCAGCTGCTCGGGTGGCTGAGAATTTACTCTAAGTTGGAGATAAATCTTTATTCATAAAAAGTGAGCAGTTTCTCAAACTCTGAGTCGGATCATTTACTCGTAAGAAATTGCTCACTTTATTCATGCGGTCCAATTTGAAAAATAAAGTTGGATTCTACACCGCACCATGAACTTGAAGCACATCAACGTGCTGTACTTACAGCGGCCAGCTCTGCTCGAAAGGTTCAGCAGCCAGAACGAAAGTTCGCAAGAACCCTTCCGGTTTTTTTGCGCGCGTGAAGGCTGAGAGACTGGCTGATCCTTATCGCAGACAGAGGGTCCGGGCCAGGAGACCAAACAGTTCCCCCTGCATCTCTCCCCGCTAAATCGGGTGCTTCATCAACTGGCGACATTTGCGCAGCCTCCATTGGACCCTGACAGACGGGGCCAGGAGGCTCTCGGAAGTGCGCTGAGCGAGAGAAAAGTCCGGAATCCAGAACAGATTGCTGGGCGCTCTGTCAGGCCGACTTCCTGGCTCATTTCTCAGCCAAGTCGGGCCTGAGGCATCACAATTCCCTCATCTACTCTTCCCAGGCTGCGGCACCAATTCGCCTCAGCTGACTAATTCCTTCCGACTCAACGCGATGGCATCTCGTGCAATATTGCGTCCATATATCCTGCCCCTACAATAGAAATAGACGCCATTGAAATATATAAAAAATGAGAACTTCCCACTTATACTTGACTATTTTAAGCTGGTTTCTTTACAGCTCACTGCCTCAGTTTTACTGTCATGGTTTGTCTGACGCCAACTCCTCTCCGATGCTCTGATTGGTTGCTTCGCTCATCTGTTTTCTGCCCCACGCAGCCTGTGATTGGATGAAACTCTGCTTCGTTCCCAAGCCAAGTCTAATCACCCGATTCTGCAGTTTAAACCAATGCAAAGTTAAGCTGGAATATCATTCCATACTTGAAGAAATTATGAAGAAAAAGAACGCCATCCCCATACGAGCTATGATCGACTTGATAATCGATAGACTCAGTTCAAGAAAAGTGGCGCGGTTCCCCCGTGGGTTTCGCTCTCATATCAGAGTGCCTTCTGCAGCTCAAAGGAGAGAAGGGGGGAGTAGCTTAACCCATGATAGCCAGCCCGCAAGGCGCAAAAACAGAAAAATGTTCGTTCAGAAGCCATGGGTCGCCTCTGAACGAAGGCCACGCGTCAATATGGGGTGCCGGCTTCAGCCGAGTGCACGCCTGTCTTCGCCAGTAGGGTGCCTGCAGCTTCAGAAAAACCACCTGCACCGGCTGTAGGCAGTGCGACTCGGCGGGCGCGGATGATGTGGCCTGCCAGCTTGAGTCGCAAATGGCGCAACAGGTCGCTTGGACGGACCAGGCCGGCGCGGCGAATGCAGTGCAGTCGCATTGGAAACGTTCGCTAGTCGCCAATCTTCAAGGCGGCGCGCTGCAGGCCACCTACTGGCTGCTCGAGCAAGTCCGTCAGCGTCCAGATCTTGTACAGCAGGACGTCTCGACCGCTGCCTCTGGCGGTCAGGTAGGGCATTTGACAGAACGACTGCCCTCAGAACGAAAGGCAGCTCAGGCAAACCCCGCGGTGATGCCGCAGATCCTCGTGGACGCCGGGAACCAGACCGCCGAGGTAGATGAACTGCCGACAACTTGAAAGCTTCACCGCCTGTCCATCTTCTGCGCCTTTTGTTGCAGCCTCGATGTCGTCCGGCACGCGTGTTGACCACCAGGCCGACACTCGCCGCAACAGCGACTAGCTTGTCCAGTTGTCGCGTGGAGCCCTCGACAGTTAAGGACAGCAAAGAGAGATTGTCCCCGTAGCCAAGCACGCTGAGCCGCCCTCCGGTTGCCATCGACCCACCCGTCGCCGCAGCAGAAACCCGTCGTCGTTGGTAGGAAGAGCGGCCCACAAACCTGCAAATGTTTAATGCATATAATATATTCGTGTGCCAAGTTAGGCTTTATCTAGTCAATAAAGATTGCCACAAAACAAACCGTTTGCGATGGGAAAAAACAACAATTCGATTTGGATGCATTCGAATGGAATGCAGATCCATTCGCCATGAGGTTGTAAGTACATTATCAGGCTCGTAAAGAAGGCCAGGGAGTCACCCCGGTAAGTGCAGCAGTCCGCGCAGCAAATTATTCCGCCAGCGCAGCCGCGTCCTGGGCTTGCCAATGCACTGGCGGCGGCAGGAGTTGGCAATAAAATGATAATAAATCAAAATCTGAGACAGACGACCTAATGGACCTTCTAGTGCGGTAGCAGCTAAATGCAGTTTCAGTTCTCATGCACAAGTTCCCAGTTCAAAGCAGCGGTGCCTCTCAGTAGTGACAAATGGGGAGCTGCAGTACCCAGCACAGAAGCTGCTGCAAACTGTTTATGCCGAACGCAGCCCTGAACTTGCAGTAGAAAGTGCAAGCATCATACATGTCTGTCTGTCCCTGTGCTGATGCAGATCTCCATCAGTTCCATCTGTGTAGGCAGATCAGCTGCCTAATTCCTGTGCAAATTTTTGCACCGACTGCCGGTGTCTGTCGCACCCTTGATGCCAACAGGTTCCACCCAGCAGTTTTTACTTGATTACTCTTCAAGTGTAAATTGTTTGCAGAAGTCTTGAACGAGATCCTTGATAAAACCTTGAAGCCAACTTTCTAAGTGAGAAAAGTGCAGCTGTTTATGCTGAATTCAAGCCTGCAGCATTCCCTGGAATAAAAGTCCATTTCTGTAGAACCAACGCTCAATTGCCCTCAATTGAAATTGGCGTTTGATGAGAAAACTGCTGGAAAAATAGCAGGGAAATACAAGCTATAGCAGCCTAGCAACTGGTTTGCTGATTTCTTGACAGAAACCTCCCTGCCACCGTCTTCACTAAAGACTTTTCATTAGCGAAATGGTTCTTGAACAGATTGAAGCAGTTATCAAGAGGGTGCGGTTGCTCTATCGAGTCCCGCTATTAGACCGGCGATGAGTACAGAACCATCGATTCAGGACACCAGCTGACACATGAAAACTTTTCCTGATTGTTCATTGAAATGCAGGGCGGTGGGATTTTTGAGGTCAGCACGATGGACTGATCACCACCCAAAATCTCGCCCCTCGCAGCTTTCGCTACTTCCTGCCAACCATGGCCTTCTGCGTGTCCGCCAACCTGCTGGCCACCGTCAGCGTTGAGTGGCTCTGCATGCTCCGCTCCACCGTGCGCCGCAGTCGCCGCCGCATTCTTCTGGAAGTCGGCGTCGTTTTGCTCATCAGCGCTGCCATCAACTGCCACTCCGTGTTCACGCGCGCCTGCTGACGGCCAAAGTCCCCGGCGTCAACGGCACCGGATGCCGCATCGCTGGCGTCTGTTCGCACAGTCGCCGGGACTCGCGGCGCTCGGAAGGTCTGGAGCGCCAACGGCTGGCTGCTGTTCTCCGTGCTGCCCTTGGTTGTCATGGCTACGGCCAGCGCCCTGCTCATCCGAGCGGTCGGTCGGCGACTTCAACAGCTGAACGTCGGCAAGGATCAGCAGGAGGACGCAGCCGCCGCTTCAAGAAAGCGTGCGCCAACCAGGTGGCTGCGCAGAACCGCCGTCTGACGCGAACTCTCGTGAGCATCCTGCTGCTGTTTCTGGTGTTCAACCTGCCCTACTACCTGGTGACCGCGGCTGGCTGATGCGCCTGGCCAAGTGGCTGTCCGGCAGCTCGCCGCTGAACATCAAGGCCTGGGGCTTGGCCGGCCACGTGTGCCGCTTCGCCAAGCTGGCCAACCACTGCCTGAGCTTCACTGTCTAGCGTTCGGCTCCGCCTTCCGCCAGGCCGTGCCCAGCTGCAACTGCCGCGGCGATGCCGTCCAGAAAAACGCAGACGCGGCGCTGATGGAACCAGCGGCGGAGAGGCGGGGGCGGCCGTGGCGGCCGAGGCGGCCGCAGCACTGGCGGCTGCGAACTCGCAGCACCAGCGGGATGAACGTGTCAGGGGCGACGTGTCACCCACAGCAATCGCGACTAAAGAGTCAGGGGCCATCACTGAGCTCTGATGCAGCCTCAGCACAGCAAGTGTAGCGAATGCGAGCAGCTGAAGTGGTTTTGACTACAGTATTGAACCGGACTGACTTAATTGGGGAACAGACCCACAACACATCTAGAACAGACCCACAACACATCTAGAACAGAACCAAAACACATCTAGAACATACCCACAACACATCTAGAACAGAACCACAACACATCTAGAACAGAACCACAACACATCTAGAACAGAGCCACAACACATCTAGAACAGAACCACAACACATCTAGAACAGAGCCACAACACATCTAGACACATACCCAAACACATCTAGAACAGACCCACAACACATCTAGAACAGAACCAAAACACATCTAGAACAGAACCACAACACATCTAGAACATACCCACAACATCTAGAACAGACCCACAAAAAATCTAGAACAGACCCACAACACATCTAGAACAGACCTACAACACATCTAGAACAGACCCACAACACATCTAGAACATACCACAACACACATCTAGAACAGACCCACAACACATCTAGAACAGAGCCACAACACATCTAGAACAGAACCAAAACACATCTAGAACATACCACAAACATCTAGAACAGACCCACAACGCACATCTAGAACAGCCACAACACGATCTAGAACAGACCACAACACATCTAGAACAGACCCACAAGATAGACAACCACAAACACATCTAGAACAGAACCACAACACATCTAGAACAGAC
>NIVC01003935.1:0-68885 GCA_002269645.1 Macrostomum lignano | reverse complement strand
TACATTAGCAGTCCAGTCTGTTCGCATCTAATGCTATCTCTTGTCAATTGGAGAACATGAACTGTTGCCCTTATAATTTAATTCTTATAGCAAGTCAATTAGAGTAAAAAGTTATGACATAATCAATTTCTCAGTCAGCCAGTATCAGTCTCAGTTCAAGTTAGCAATATTGGTTACGCAATTTAAATCAAGTCGTGTGTGCATTTCTTCGACACTGTTTTCAACTTGTTGTGATGCAATCTTTATCAGAATTGAAATTCAGTCAGTCAGGTTTTTCTCCAGCATTCTTACAATGCATTTCAAGTCGAAAATTTGGCTTGACCTTTGCAAAAAAAGCATGTTTTTCGAATATTTAATCCCTTTAACATTGAGCAATTTCTTAGCCAAGATGCATGTACCGTCCCAGGAAAATTTCTGATCGAATGGTGCAAGTTTGAAGAAAATCGTTGAGCCAATTTTTCTGAAATCTATCGCATACCCACAGACAACTCATTTTTAGTATATAGATTGGCACACAGGCATTAGGATAATAATTAGCACGTAGGCATTAGGATAATCATTAGCACACAGACATTAGGATAATCATTAGCACACAGACATTAGGATAATCATTAGCACACAGGCATTAGGATAATCATTAGCACACAGGCATTAGGATAATCATTAGCACGTAGGCATTAGGATAATCATTAGCACACAGACATTAGGATAATCATTAGCACACAGGCATTAGGATAATCATTAGCACACAGGCATTAGGATAATCATTAGCACGTAGGCATTAGGATAATCATTAGCACACAGACATTAGGATAATCATTAGCACACAGGCATTAGGATAATCATTAGCACACAGGCATTAGGATAATCATTAGCACGTAGGCATTAGGATAATCATTAGCACGTAGGCATTAGGATAATCATTAGCACACAGACATTAGGATAATCATTAGCACACAGGCATTAGGATAATCATTAGCACGTAGGCATTAGGATAATCATTAGCACACAGACATTAGGATAATCATTAGCACACAGGCATTAGGATAATCATTAGCACACAGGCATTAGGATAATCATTAGCACGTAGGCATTAGGATAATCATTAGCACACAGACATTAGGCATCCGGCAGATATTAAGCAGATAAGAAAACACTATTTTATGTAATATAATAAGACACACCTAAACAGCAAAGCCAGACCCAGATTGTGCAGCAGCTCAAAGTGCCGATCGGACGCGAGCATGCTCAAACTGGCTGTATGCGGTTGCCATGACAACGTAGACGCAGTTTCATCTGCCGATTGGCTTTGCTGTTGAATCAGCTGATTGCAATCCTCAACTTGACACTGCAGCGCTTGCCTGAGACAGTGCTGAGCCAGCCTAGGTTTACCCTGCCGCAAATACACGCAGGACAGATTATTGAGAACAATGAGACTATGGTCTCTGTTGGCCGTGGCGATAGAGCGCAACAATGACAAAGACTGCTCAAGGCTGCCAGAGAAATACAATAATTGAGCTTTGCGAATTTCTGACAGCAATTTGAAGCTTAACTTGACCTCGTCTGCCGATTGTACCTGCAGTTGGGAAATAGGCACGGTAATCAAGAATCTTTGAGTGGGGAGAATCTTCAGGGGACTGGGAGAATCTTCAAAAGAATGGGGAGAATCTTCAGGAGAATGGGGCACCAATCTTCAGGATAATGGGGAGAATCTTCAGGAGAATGGGGAGAATCTTCAGGAGAATGGGGCACGAATCTTCAGGAGAATGGGGAGAATCTTCAGGAGAATGGGGCACGAATCTTCAGGAGAATGAAGAGAATCTTCAGGGGAATGGGGAGAATCTTCAGGGGAATGGGGAGAATCTTCAGGGGAATGGGGAGAATCTTCAGGGGAATGGGAGAATCTTCAGGGGAATGGGGAGAATCTTCAGGAGAATGGGGCTCGAATTTTCAGGGGAATGGGGAAAATCTTCAGGGTAATGGTGCTCTAATCTTCAGGAGAATGGGGAGAATCTTCAGGGTAATGGTGCTCTAATCTTCAGGAGAATGGTGAGAATCTTCAGGGTAATGGTGCTCTAATCTTCAGGAGAATGGGGAGAATCTTCAGGAGAGTGGGGAGAATCTTCAGGAGAATGGGGCACGAATCTTCAGGGGAATGGGGAGAATCTTTAGGATGATTGGGGAAAACCTTCACGGGAATGGGGAGAATCTTCAGGAGAATGGGGCTCGAATTTTCAGGGGAATGGGGAAAATCTTCAGGAGAATGGGGCTCGAATTTTCAGGGGAATGGGGAAAATCTTCAGGGTAATGGTGCTCTAATCTTCAGGAGAATGGGAGAATCTTTAGGATGATTGGGGAAAACCTTCACGGGAATGGGGCTCGAATCTTCAGGGGGATTGGGAAAAATCTTCAAGGGAATAGGGCTCGAATCTTCTGGGAATGGGGAGAATCTTCAGGGGAATAGGGCTCGAATCTTCAGGAGAATGGGGCACCAATCTTCAGAGGAATGGGGAGAATATTCATGGGAGTGGGGAGACTTAGCATTCTAGAATGAAAGAGAAGCAAGAGGCAAACATACAGTACCACAAGAATTTAATTAAGACACTATAAAAACTGGAACCTACCTCCGTACACAATTCAGTTACTAGGCTTAACGCTCCATCAAATTTTTTGAGCATCAGTGAGGCCTCGATTCTGGCATCCAATTGAATTAAGCGTTCCCTAGTATCTTGCTTCAGACTAGCATGGATATCTGAGTCTGAACAGGCGCTATTGGAGCCAGGTTTTGGCGACAGAGCCTGAGCAACAGCTCTGAGAATAGCGGCCTGCTCAGGAGAGCTGGGAGCCGGCGGCCTACTTTTAGCCTCGCTGTCAATCAGCTTGATGGCGGCGTCTGGCAGGCGCAGCCGCAACAGCAGGGTGTCCAGCAGCAGTTCACGGATAGCAGCGCCCAGACGGCAGTCAGGCGGTGCCAGAGGCAGCGCCAGCTCAAGCAGGCGCCTGGCCTCTGAGTGCCTGCGCTGGTAGTGCAGCACCAAGGCGAAGTTGTACAGCAGGGCGGAGCAGGCGGGGTCTTGGGCGGCGGCAGGCTGAAGGTTGGGACAGTCAGTTTTATGAGAGGATCTGGGAGGCTGGCCCAGCAACTGACACTCTGGGAGGCTGGCCCAGCAACTGACACTCTGGGAGGCTGGCCCAGCAACTGACACTCTGGGAGGCTGGCCCAGCAACTGAGAATCTGGGAGGCTGGCCCAGCAACTGAGGATCTGGGAGGCTGGCCCAGCAACTGAGGATCTGGGAGGCTGGCCCAGCAACTGAGGATCTGAGAGGCTGGCTCAGCAACTGAGGATCTGGGAGGTTGGTGGCCCAGCAACTGAGGATCTGGGAGGCTGGCCCAGCAACTGAGGATCTGGGAGGCTGGCCCAGGAACTGAGGATCTGGGAGGCTGGCCTAGCAACTGAGGATCTCCTGAGAAATGTAGGGCCTGGAAATACAACTAAGACAATATCATAAAAGCATAAAAACTAAAAAGTTCTATTGTTTGTCTTAATCGAATGCAGCAAATCAAACAAGCTCCAACCTCTTCAGCTGTTTGAACCAGCAGTTCCTGCCAGGAAGAATCAGCGGCAGCAGCAGCAGCAGCCAATGCCAGTTCCTGGCCAAATTTGTCCACACAGTTACCGCCAGAGTTATAAAATTGCAGCACAGCCCAGTTGACAAGCAGGCCAGGATGATGGCTGTCACAAGCTTTCAGCCAGTTAAGTGCAGTCTGGCATTTATCAAGCTGGTTGCTATAGAAAAATTCTGTTGCTTGACTGGCTAGCAGAGATTCTTGCACACTAAATGGCTGGTTGATATTGCCCACACACTTGAGCTTATTCGCTAGAGGCTCATCTCTGTCTTGTAGCTGATGCTGCTCTTGGGCTGAGTTTGGCATTTTTAGAATCTTGAGTGCACTCAAATGGAAGTCTGAAATTTTGAAATAAAAAAATTGTGATTGTTTCTTAAAAATTAATTATATCCAGTTTCTTAGTTATTTAGTCATTCATCATCCCAATGCTATTGTCAACTTCAACTTCCTGTTGCAACAAAGTCAGATTTTTCTTATCAAGCTTCAATATTTTGAACATACATTATTATACATTACAATGGGCCAACCTCATTTGTTAGGTACCTTGAGCTAGTTTCTCAAGCATCTGGTTGTCATTCAAATGCTGTTAGCACTTTCAAAAGACAAAAAGAAACCTGACTATAGATATAAAAAGATTTTTAAGATTGCTACTGTGCAGGGCCCCTCCCGATTTCTTTATAAAATAGTCACCATTTAGTCAATTTGAATTCATGGCAAAACTGAGAAACATATTTTGTTTTAATACTCATATTTTCTATAATATTTTACGCAAACTAATTTTTGTTTAAACTAGCAGTAAATTTTAGTATAAATAGAAGCAATTTCAATGGAGGAGAGACCAACCTTGTGCATTGTGGTTCCGCAATAAGTGATTGATAGCGAATAGTAAGAGTTCGGAGAAAATAAGAATTGAAGAAGTGTTTTCTGTGTTAATTCCTTTTAGGAAGTAAGAGTGAAATAGACTGAAGCATATACAGTACATACTATTGAGAAGCAGCAGTATTGAGTAGTAAGAAACTACAAAGTAGATCTGAAGTGATACGTGTTAGAATAACTGGAGGCTGTGACCTTCTGATCTCGGTAATGCCCAAGGACTTGCAAAGTACATGGAATACATATACCAGTATAGCCAATAGACCACTCAGGCCAAAAATACAGCAAATGCTACCGGAATCCGAATATACGCTACCAGAATAACAGAGGAATAAAATCTTTAAGGGCTAATAGTTTCCAAGAATAATACTCAGACTAAAAACTCAGACTAAATACTAAGATATATACTCAGATCAATTCTAAGAAATGTTTCTCAGATTATTCTAAGATTGATAAACTCATAATTTATTAATAGGATAATCCTGGTGGCAGCTACCAAAATTTATAATAACAGGAATTTAGCCCTTTGACAATTTTAGTGACAGCTATGGAATCATTTGAAGAGACAGAAGAATCAGCCCTTTGACACTACCAAGTATACATGAAATCAAATAAAATTACCATTATAATCAAAACAAACTTTTCAATATGTTGAGTTTTAAGTAATAGCTATCATACTTTAATTGTAATTGTATTTTATATGTCTAGTATCATCTGTTGAAGGTGCCAAATAGCAATAGGGTAATAATAAAATGATTAAAGACTAGCTAAGGATACCAAAAATATAGACTTAGTAGTAATTAGGCCTTGATAATGAGGTATTTAGCCTTAATATAAAATAGTAATAGTTACTCCTCTTATTTAACCAAAATTGCATTAATTTTTCTTTAGGGCTTTTTTTCCTAAGTAAGTTACATTTTTGGTCAAAAAGTAAATTACATAGTGTTAACATTTTGTCAACATTGGTTGCGAATGACAAAAGTTATCAACTTTTTACTTTTTGTAAAACTATATTTACTTTTTACTTTAGTAAATCAAGTGCATTACATGGGCCACCTTACAAATCGGGTGAGTTGAGTAGGCCTATATATGAAAAAAGTCAGAGCAAATGCAAACACTTGCTTTGGAAATAATATGCTAATAAAATTAGAAGCTTGGCAAGGCTACACTAAGGTATAATGCTGGTTGGTGCATAAGAACATTTTGAATAATATATTAGCACTTATAAGGAAAAAATGAAATCAAATTATACAAAAAATAGTTAGGCTTTTTGTCTAAAATTATAATTAATAAAATATATCTAGTCTAGATAGGCCTCTACTTATAGCAGAATCATTGAAGATTGAATAGGCCTATCTTAATTTTTGATAGTCTAAGGTTTGGCAACTAGACTTTTCAAACTTGAGTCTTCTTATTTGAGAAGGTATATTAACAAAACAGTTAGCATATATTCTTAAATCTTATATGCCTGAATTGCTTTATTTTAATATAGCAAAATTGTCAAAAATCCCCTTTTGATAGTTTGACAAGTGGAAAATGGCATAGTATTCTTATTGCTATAAAGAACTAATAGACCTAAACATAATTTAACCTTAGCTAGGCATATATGCTATATCTGGTAAAAAAAAAGTTATCATAGGCCTTATACATAATTGATACTAAAATTGCTAGGGACCTATATCTATAATTATGATTATGAACATAGTATGTAGTACATAATCATATTAAGTTATTTAACAAGTGTTTACTTATCAGCTTATCCCATGTGCATAAGCGCAATTTCTGGCTAATCTAGCTAATCTACCAAGCATAAATTAACAGACCAATGATAAGTTGCAAAATTTGTCATTAGAAATTTTTAGCTTATGATATAACAAATAAACTTTTGAAAAAATTATGACCTAGGCCTATATATAGGCCCTATTTATTAGTCTTAAAAGACATTATTTAAAGCTTCATCTTTATTATGATAACTAGAGCTTATGACATGTTCTATAATTTGGTTAGCATTTAAATTAAAATACTTAAAATTGTTTAAAAATGACATTTAAAGCCCTAGCAAGACAAAAGCCAAACTAGGGCCTATACTAGTACTAGATACTATACTATTCTTCTATAGCCTAATTTTGAATGATGGGCCTACTTCAATAACATTAACAATAAAAATCCTGGTGAGATATTAAAAGTGTTATCAGATCAGTGATTAGCTCAAGTTCCTCTAAGAGTTCGCATTATATATATCTCTAATTTCATCATTACTTACAATATAAATTAGGTTACATAAATCTAAGCCTCTGCTCTAGCAATATTTTCTTACTTTACACGGCCGCCTGTTAGAACACCACATGTTAGCTTGTTAGCCTACACTGAACTATGCTGCACTGCACGAAGCTACTGTACAAAGCCTGTCCTGTATTGTGTGCACCGTGCTACATTGTGCACTAGTTAAAGTACCTGGCATGCACGCTTGCCCGTTTCGTTTTAAAGTTGTGCATGATCAAAGTCGAGAGCAAAGGTTACTTTTATTTTGAGTACGTTGATATATTTGCTATAATAAATTTAGCACAGATACACAATTATTTATTTTTAAAGAGTTCTAACCAGCTTCATTAAATTTCTTTGTGTTTTAATGTACTAAGCCTTAGCTGATTCTATTCAAAAATTAGATGGATTCAGCCATAAAAAAATGTGTTTAAAAACGAATATAGTCAAACAGTACTATTTGTTTGCCAACTCAAATTTGAGGTGGCATCGACCGACGGATACAGCGTGGAGGCGGAGGAGACTACCGGCCCATTCCTCAATTAGCCCCCAGTGCTGGGCAAGTTAATCAATTTTTTTAACTCGTTAAAACCCAGTAAAAAAGGGTAGTCGGAATTCGATTGGAATCTGATCGGAATTTAATCGGCAGTCGGAATTTGCCGGAAAAGGTTTAAACCACAATATTTTGTTTTATATAACACGTTACTATGATAATAAGCATAAAAAATACAATAAAATGTTTTTCGAGCTATATTTGCGCAATCGGAAAATAGTCGGAAACCATCTCTTCTTCTTCCGATCGGAATTTGTACTCATTTTTCTTCCTACTTTCCGATACAGCCATATTCATAACGCATGTGCTGTACTAAACGTGTTTTCTTGCTTTTATGTATTGCCAGAATGTGCAGAATATACCTTTATGATACAAAAAATTACTACAATAATTCAGTTTTTGTTTTGATGCCACAAAAAAATGCTGGCCATCCAATTTATATCGAAAGTATTTAAAAAGCGATTTATTTTTTACCTTCCTCTCTATATAACCTTTTCGTTATATTTTTGCTTATAGCGTCTTTCCACTGGCACTAGCACTGGCACTGGCAAAAATATTACTAAATTAAAATTAAAAACCTTGTTATTAAAAACCTACTTAATGCCTAACCACTATCTTATTAATTATTGCTAATTGCAATACTCCTAGGCCTACTCCTATTGCAATTCCTACTTTACTAGGGTCTAGGCCTAGCCTATTTTGCTACACATTTTTCTCAAGATTGTCTTTAAAGCAGTATTTTCATTTAACTACAACTACAACTTATACCTTGTTTTTCTTATATATGAAATTAATACTACCTAGTTTTAGGCTTTTAGTCATTGAATCTAAAAATATAAGGCCTTGGCCAGGCCCTAGTTAAACTTACTTTAGACATTTAGTGTGTCTTATTAGGTTTACTCAATATACCTAACAATCAATAGACATTTGTTTAGGCTAAGGCATTTAAGCAAAGTAATTGAATAATGTCTATAGTTTACAATTGTATATTATAATTTGCTTTTAGATAAGACTTTCTTTTTAGTATTATAATGAAGAATTATTAACTTATTATTTATAGACTAGGCCTAGTAAGTAAATAATATAGGCCACATGTCAATAGCTATTTACACTTGCTTATAAAACATTTCTATGCTTAGAACTCTAGAACTCTAATTAAACTAAGACTCTAGACCCTGGAATGTTACATGTATGTCAGAAAATTTGGATATGCAAATGTCAACTGACTCATTTTAAAGTTGGCATACAAATTTTGGTGTATAATTTATACATTTTTTGGCATACAAATTTTGGTATACAAATTCACATCCATTTTTGGCCTACAACTTTTGGTGAATAAATTTATGTTGAGCATGAAAATTTCAATGTAAATTAATGTTTTTATGTAAAATAAAGAAATATTTGTATACTCAAGAAATTAATAATAAACTTTCTACTTCTTTATAATTAAAAATGATTTAGAGTAGTAAAATTATTATTAAAATGTAAATGTTGCATCATTATTTTTATAGGTACAATCAAGTTTGTCTAAAATGAAAATATGTATAATATTTTAAAGAATACTTTTCATACAAAAACCTTTCTTAGGAAACTCAACTTGTGAAAACCAAATGACCTTTTTAGGAGGCTTTTTTAGTTTACATTTTAATGATTTTTTTGTTTTTGGCATACACTGGCATACATTTAGCTAAGATAAGATTCTTGTTCTAGCATACACTATTACACAATCCGGACCCTAGCTAAGACTTAGAATAATTTGGTCTTTTAATTTTGCCTTTAGAAATATTAAGATTTAGTATATTTAGATAAATAAAGTACTATATATCTCAATGTCAAATGAAAGTTCAAATAGACAACAGGTCAATAAGATAAAAAATACTCAGGACATTATATCCTTAGAATACATTATTTATAATAGTAAATATGATTGTACATTTTGATTATGCTAGTATTAATTTTTTATTGTTTATATTATTTCTCTTAGTTATCATAGAGCACTTTTAGACTAAGACTAGGCCCCTAGTTCTAGCTTTACTAAGCATGCTACAGCTTGTATTATTATCTTATCAATGGCTTCTGCTTCTATTTCAGACACTGCTGGTCTAGATGTGGTGCATTAGTGCAAAGGTGCCACAGTCTGTTTGCTACATAATGGATGGGATCTCTAGGTTCAGTTCAAGACTGGGGAAAAGGATCCTGGAAGAGCTGACTAGGCCTAGCTAACAAGGATCAAAGATCAAATGTCTTTGAATATGTACAAGCATACTTTGGCGAGATCTTCAAGGGTATGTGTTCTTTGTGTTTTTATTCTTATAGTATATATTCCAATTGCTTTTATACCAGTTTTAAAGATTGCAAATGTCAAGTTTTTTCTTGCCTTGCCTGAAGACAACTATTCTCCTTATTTTTTATTTCCAAATCTTTCTAATGACAGTGAAGGTGCCCAACTGGTCTGCTGATCATGCCATTAACTCTCTAAATTATTCAATGCAGGACCATATCCTCCGAGTTCTCTGGATTGCATCAAAGGCCATTTAGAGCTTCTGCGATGGCGTCTGAAAGTGCAAGAGCTCCAGACCAACATTTGTGGAGTGTCAGTGGGGGAAGCAATTGCGACAATGAAGCGCCTCTGCCGCCACCTGTGATGACAAACCATGTGCTGACTCTGGCTGTAAGTTCGCTGACTGATAATGCAGCCGTTTGGTTCACAACATTTATCTAGCTAGCTAGCTTTTTGCATTCATGTGTTGTTCATCAATCATATTATTGTATTATTCTGCATTTGTTTTCTGTATTTTATTATTTGTTTTCGGCACTCATTTTCTGCATATATTGCATTATTATTATGCTCTTTCTTGATGTTTCCTTGCATCCACGTGTAATACAATTACTCTCTTGACGTGTTGTGCAGAAATTGCTTACTGTAATCTTTATAATTGCATAATATACAATGCATTGAGTAAATTAAATAGCCAATCATTATTGTGCTTCACTCTTCAAGCAGAATAATATTTTAAATAATGTATTATTTTGCTAAGCACTTTGAAAACCGATTTGTTTATTTTTTACGCAAGCTAGCCGATGCAAAAGCAAATTCTGAAAAATACAACCTAATCGTAATTTAGTCGGATATTAGCGTCACATTCCGATCGGAAAACTCCGACTAGAAAACGACCGGATTGCACGAGCCACTTTGCTGACAAATTCCGACCGGACATTCCGATCGGATTCCGACTACCCTTTTTTACTGGGAAGTTATAAGTTAATTTAATTGCTCCAAAAAAATTAACTGTAACTAGTTAATTATTTAACTTTTGCCCAAAATTTAACTTCTGAAAAGTTAAAAGTTAAAGTTAATAATTCCTTAACAGAAAAAGTGACATTTTCCTGGACATGTGTTTGGTATGTTTTTTAAATTTCAGGTCGGCGTGGCGTGGCTGTGGCCAGGTTGCGGCGCCCTGGGGAGCTTGTCAGGGAATACTCCCCTGGGAATTAGACCGGGGACCCTGGGGAGAAAAAAAAGCATTTTTAACTAAATTTTTGCCATTTAAATAAGAAAATCATTCACAGAAAGCTGATTGAAACTCTGTCTATGCTTTTTTACCACAAAACTGCTTATTTCAATGTATTATTTCAAACACAACACACGTTTGAATGGGGGGGGTTCATAAGACCTAAATTTCACAACGCCGAAACACCATACTTCACAAGACCAAAACTTCATAAGACCAAAATTTCACGTTGTAGAAAACTTTACAATAAGGATTGTATTGCATGTAGAATTTTTGGCATTGTGAAATTTCGGTCTTATGAAATTAGCGACCTGTTTGAATGTTTTTTTTTCATTATGAGTCTTTCAATCAAGCAAATTGAATGTACGAGCGTAGAAACCTGTCAGGAAAAAGAAGCCTTACTGACTATTGTGTTGGTCTACGTTGACGGCTTGACACATTTGACGCAGGCACAGCGCCATATCCTGTGTCAGTCACTGACGCATAGGGGGGTGTCATACAATAACAAAATACTCCGTATTAGACAGGACAAAATGGTGATTTACATGTATCTGCAAGAAATTAAAATTCCGATTATAAAAACAGTCTCATTCATTAATTATCCTCCCACGAGTGCAGCTGCTGAGTATGCATTTTCCGCCTCCGGAGTCTGGACCCTTTCTGATAAAGGTGCGCACACAATTTGGTGATGCCATGTTGTCAAATACAGTTTCAAACAAACATTGCTTAAAGTTTTTACCCTTGCGCCTTGAATATGTAGTCCATCCAAAGCTTTAATCAAAGTTTAAAAAATGCCACTTAGTGACTTATAAAGATCTAAGTTATCCGCTGTTTTTTACTTATTTTTTTCCCCGGGGTCCCCAGGGTCCCCGGGAATGACAGTAAATTCCCCAGGTCCCCGATAAGAAAATTCCCTGGGGAATCGACATCCCTATGTACAACGATAACTTCTAGTAGTCCTTGGGTAGAATATCAATAGATAATAGTTGAAGATTCCAGAATCTTCCGGAATATTCTATACATTATAACTTGTATTTGAAATATATACATGTAATAGTTTGTGACGCATTAAATAATGCTTAGAAAGATGTATTAATTTTACTTTTTAATGGCATACAAGCTGTTCAAACCCGCGGATTTTGAACCCGGGGAACTCCATTTCCCGGAATTATTAACTTTTGTCATTTAACTTTAACTTACAGAAAAAAATTAATGATTTTTGTTAACTAGTTATTACATAAAAAATTAAACGAAAATTTAACGATTTTTAAAAAAAATTAACTAGTTAATTAACTAGTTAAACAATTAACTAGTTAATGCCCAGCACTGGAAACCTAACTAACCTAACCTAATGCCACAGCCAGGAAGACGGTAGAATCCTCGGAATTTTCCGGCGCAAATCAGCAATTTGCCGGTGTACGGCGCACACTTCACTGCGCCGCGCGCATGGGCTCGGCGCATCGGCGCATGGCTTGGTGCATCGGTGCATGGCTCGGCGCATGGCGCACAAGGTATGTCAGTGTACGTGACAATATAATAATGAATAATAAAAAAACGTATATTAAATGTCAATCAATCAATAAAATGAACGATAGTCATCACGATAGTCGTTATTTCCAATGTTGTTTCTATTTCAAATTTCATTAATCGACTTAACAAACTTAACAAATTTGCACCTTTCGCGGCTTTTGTTGCGTCTTTTTGCTTATATTTTGCAAATAGAAGCCATGATTGAACTGCTTGAACTTCCATTGATATTGATTCAATTTAGATACTTAATACTTGATGGTGCTTTTTCAAGTGTATTTTTCTCGGCGCATGGGGCGCACAAGTAATTTTTTTTTCTCGGCGCACGCGGCGCACAACAAAAATTTTGATGGATGTTATTCCGGCGCACACGCTGCACCTTCCTGACCATGGACCTAATGCATCGATGCGAAGTTATTTTCTGAGAAAGTGGTGTTATCGATAATTTTTTCACCATGGACGCATGCGTAATTTGTAAAAATTTTTTACAATTTTACAATTTACAATTTACAAAGTTTTACAATTTTAAAAAATTTGCAATTATTTGTAAAAAGAAAGTTGGAAGGAAACTAAACAATTGGAGATATTTGCTTCTGGCTTTGTGTATTTATATGCAACATTTTAGCTCTGGAACTTTCAGAAAAATCCTAGCATTATAATAAATTACAATTAATAAGACATTTACATTACACTTCCATGCGAAGCTTGATGACATAATTAGTTATTCTGATTTATATATTATATATATTGGTAGACGAAACAACTATATCGTATATTGGCAGACAAAAAGGCGGCAGACAAAATGACCGTCAACCAAAATAATAACATTTATTCATTCATAATTGATGATAATAGACTATTTAAATTTAAGTCTTTGTAGGATCTTCCTAAGCATTTTTTATCTTAAAATGTTTAAAAATAAAATAAATGCAATAAAAGTATAAGAATAAATACTCTAATAGGCCTATTTTTATAGCCATAAGACTATATATTTGTTTGTAGATTCTAAAATGTACTTTATATTAGAAATTAGGCCTAACATTACTTTATATATAAACAAAAAGTAGAATAAATATATTAATATATTATTTATAAAACATTCATTTTAAAAAGTAAAATATATTTTTAATTTTCTTTTATAAGGTTTATTTTATTGGCCTAGGGTTATGTAACTAAGACTTGTCTACATTGCAACCCTATTGCAGCCAAGGTCTGAACTGCATTAGATGTCACCCTTTCCTTTGCCAGACTACTTATATTGTTAGGGGCTAATTTTTGCCAAATGCTATTTGCAATAAAGGCAATTGGTTATAATATAGTATTGCATTTCAACATATAGTATAAGTATACTAGATAACAAAATTAACTATATTAACTATACGTGTTAGACTAAGGGGGGGGGCATCATTTGATAGGCTAACCTTAGCTGCTGCTATACATCTATCTACCTTGCCATCATACCATGCTGCCACACCATGTTAGACCACTATACTGTGGCATTATCAAGCTAGTTTATGCCAAATGCCATTTTCCAAAATGTTAATCAATATACAAGGGTTGTTTGGAAAGTCCGCAATCAAACACCTCTAACAGTTTAACGGATAGAACAAATGTAACGCTAATCTTCCTGCTTCTCAACGTAGGCACCCTTGAAGCTTATGCACTTGAGCTACCTCTCAGACAACTTCTTGATGCTGGCAGCATAGAAATTGGCAGGTGACCCCCTGACCCACTGGCTGATGGCCAATGCCAGGGTCTGTAGAGAGCTGTACCTCGGAGGGTTTTTTCATCATTTCAAAAAGGCAGAAGTCACTGGGTGCAAGGTCCAGTGAGTAGGGTAGGTGTGGTAGCACCTCAAAGCCTAGGTCTGAAATGGCAGCCATTGTTGCCTAGCTAGTATGCGGCCTGGCATTGTTGTGCTGAAGCAGATAGCAGGATACCACAGCTCAGCTTGCCACACTGCTGGGCCTTGATGGTTTCACACAACTTCTGCAGGACTTGGATATAGTACTCACTGTTTATTGTGGCACCATGAGGAAGCCATTTGATGAGCAGAATACCCTCCTTGTCCCAGAAGATGGTGGCCATTTGCTTGCCAGCTAAAGGTGCTGTCAGGGCCTTACAGGTGTGGGCTCATGGCTGGCCTTCTACACACTGCTCTGCATCTTGGACTCTAGCTCACTATAATGAAACCAAGATTCATCCCCAGTCATAATCTGGTCCAAAAAGTTGGGATCACTACAATATGACTAAAGGAGCTGCCAACACACCTGGACCTGCTCTCGCTGCTGCTGGTCAGTCAGAAGTTTTGGGACCCAACGAGCAACAACACGTGACATACAGTGCTCAACCATCAGGATTTTTGATTGAATAAAAGGTTGTTGATGAGATGCCAGTAATGGTTAACAACTCTCGCATTGTAGCTCGGCAGTCAACATCCGGAGCACAATGCACAAGCTCAATGTTTAACCTGTTGACCATGGTGGCAGGTTGGCCACTCCGTGGAAGGTCATTGACTGTCTCCCAGCCATCTTCAAAATGCTGAACCCACTTGTTGACCATTGTTTTTGATGGTGCACATTTGCCATACGTTGCTTGCAACTCGCAAAGAATTTCTGCCTGTCACTTTCCTTGTTTCCACAAAAACCAAATGAAACTTTGCTTTGCTTCTTTGTTATTCAGCATAGTGATGGAATTCGTGTGTGACAAAAAACACTGCAAGAAGGAAATTCCTGGCTCAAACAAGACCACTCTTGATTTAAAACATTGAGGGTATGATATTTGTCTATGGTATAAAGTTTCAAGACAAAGTAGTGACTAAAAAAAGATATGCATGTTTGATCGTGGACTTTCCGAACAACCCTCGTACTATATTTTTTAGACTTGTGTCCTATCTCTACAGGAAAAAGTAAAATTGCAGGTGGCATCCAGTGCACTTTTGAAATTTTTTCTAAAGTGCAATGTGTGCACAGGCATGTAGTGCCTGCGCGTGCATTGCGTTTTTTTGCTAGCTGCTGCTCTAGCAAATACATATACATGTAAAGGGGTCTAATACCTCTGTGGAAAGGGCCTATACACTCATAATTTATAAAGCTTAGGAGAAGTTCTGAAATTTCAATTTCATTTTCCAAAATTTGAATTTTTAAAAAGCAAATTTCAATTTTGAAAAAAATTTAGAAGTCAAAATTTTGGAAGTGTCTAAAAAGTCATTTAAATAGACTAATTCTGCTACATATACATGTATTTTGTTTTGCATAAGCAGTAAATTAAAAGTAAAAAAGTTAGTGTTGGTCATACTAAACTTTGTTTTTCTGAAGTTTGATTTCAGAAAATTTCAATTTCAATTTTGGAAAGCTAGCAAATTTTGATTTCAATGAAATGGAACATCTCTAATAATCCTAAAGCGCAGTAAAATAGTTTGACTCTTTTCTAAAGTGCGCATCCATGGGTTTTCAACATTTATTCCAATAGGGTGTCTTATTTGTTTGTTTGAACAATAGTTTTATCCTACCAATAGACAAAACCACTATGCCATTTATTCAAGGGCCCAACCTAATAGAGATTTTAGCTAGATGTTTATGCCTATTGCCCTTTAAACATAAGAATGTACATATTTTATGATTTTAACATGATTTTAACATCTTAATAATTTCTAAGCATGACTTAGCTTTATAAATTGGTTTTTGTTTGGAATTGCAATCCTTTTAGTTTAGGCAGTTTAATTTTTTAATGCATAGATAGTCTTTTTGTAGTATTGTATTGAGTTATAGTATTGAATTAAAACTATTATTGTAAAATACTGCTACTTTCAATACTTAAAAAAATAATTACTCAAACCATGATTTAAATTTGATGCAAGAAATAGAGATCTTCAGTTAGGATGCTAAGAAAGAATCTGTGGAAACAGTACTATTAAATTAGATAATGAGCAGCAAAGCTAGCAAGAAAGAAATGGAAGATAATTGCCAGCATATTAAATGTGTGCCAAGAAAAGGTTTCCCACCACTTCTACTTAAGCCACAGGCTGTGGGTCCTATGCAAAAGCGGCAGAAGTCTTGCAATGATTTTCAACAGATTGAATATCAGCAAAGCAATCATTACATGATGCAGAAACAGCCATGGAAGCAGAAGTTTTCTTATCAGCAAGTGCAAAAGCAGCAATGCCATAATCCGCAAGCGCAGAAGCAGCAATGCTCTAATCCGCAAGCGCAGAAGCAGCAATGCCCTAATCCGCAAGTGCAGAAGCAGAAGTTTCCCGATCAGCAAGCGCAGAAGCAGAAGTTTCCTGATCAGCAAGCGCAGAAGCAGAAGTTTCCTGATCAGCAAGCGCAGAAGCAGACGTTTCCTAATCAGCAAGCGCAGAAGCAGAAGTTTCCTGATCAGCAAGCGCAGAAGCAGAAGTTTCCTGATCAGCAAGCGCAGAAGCAGAAGTTTCCTGATCAGCAAGCGCAGAAGCAGAAGTTTCCTGATCAGCAAGCGCAGAAGCAGAAGTTTCCTGATCAGCAAGCGCAAAAGAAGCAATTTTATAGTAGGCAGCGTCGACCATATTGGTTGCCTCAAAAGCACGACCCCGTAAGTCCCTGCGTCGTGCAGCAAGACGAGAAGCAGTCCGAACTTGCTGATGAGAAGGAACTGCACCGCTACAAGCAGTGCTCGCTACCGCTCCCAGGTGAACTGGACGAATTATTTCATAGCAGCGTCAATGCAGACAGCCAATTTCAACTATTGCCTGGGCGCAATTTGTGCAATTGCGCCGCGGCCAGACACAAGCTCGTTGGCTCCTGTCCCGTCTGCGGCCGAATCCAATGCTCCCAGGAGGGTGCCGGGCCCTGCCTGTTCTGCAGCTGTCCTCCCGGGCTGGAGCCAATACCGCCCGAAGCTGTGGTCACCCGCGGCCTCCGTCCGCTTGATGCCCCATCGCCAAGGCTCGTCTTCGAGCTGCCGACAGCGTCAGCTCCGAGCGGCTCTTCTACTGCCAGCTCAAGCTCAAACTTGGCCAGGCTTCGTAGATTGAGCCTCCGTCTGCAGGACGGCCATCTGCTGCGCCTTCGCGATGACGGCCTCTGCCTGCGAGCCTGGGAGCCGTGGGCTTCGCTTGTTCTGCAGACCCCTGCGCCAGAGCCTTCTTGGACTGGCCAGCTGCCCAGCAGTGCTTGGCCACTGCATCGGGGCTGCATGTGGATCGCCGTACCTACCGAATGCGAGGTGTGAATAATTTAATGATCTCTAGTTATTAAGATTGTTGGGAAGCTTTTAAAATTTAGGGGAGGGGATTCGAGACGGTGAAACTCAAGATAAAGGGCGGGAAACTACGGTTCTTCGAAAATTTCGAAAACTTCGAAAGCCTGTAGTTTATGACCTGTGTAGTTCATGGCCTTGTAGTTTATGGCCTTGTAGTTTATGCCCTTGTAGTTTATGGCCTGTGTAGTTTATGGGCTGTGTAGTTTATGACCTGTGTAGTTCATGGCCTTGTAGTTTATGGTCTTGTAGTTTATGCCCTTGTAGTTTATGGTCTGTGTAGTTTATGGGCCTTGTAGTTTATGGTCTTTGTAGTTTATGGCCTTGTAGTTTTTGGTCTTTGTAGTTTATGGTCTTTGTAGTTTATGCCCTTGTAGTTTATGGTCTTTGTAGTTTATGGTCTTTGTAGTTTATGGTCTTTGTAGTTTATGCCCTTGTAGTTTATGGTCTTTGTAGTTTATGGCCTTGTAGTTTATGCCCTTGTAGTTTATGGTCTGTGTAGTTTATGGTCTGTGTAGTTTATGGTCTTTGTAGTTTATGGTCTGTGTAGTTTATGGGCCTTGTAGTTTATGGTCTGTGTAGTTTATGGGCCTTGTAGTTTATGGCCTGTGTAGTTTATGGCTTTGTAGTTTATGGCCTGTGTAGTTTATGGGCCTTGTAGTTTATGGCCTGTGTAGTTTATGGCTTTGTAGTTTATGGCCTGTGTAGTTTATGGGCTGTGTAGTTTATGGTCTTTGTAGTTTATGGCCTTGTAGTTTATGGGCTGTGTAGTTTATGGTCTTTGTAGTTTATGGCCTTGTAGTTTTTGGTCTGTGTAGTTTATGGGCCTTGTAGTTTATGGTCTTTGTAGTTTATGGCCTTGTAGTTTATGGTTTTTGTAGTTTATGGCCTTGTAGTTTATGGCCTGTGTAGTTTATGGCCTTGTAGTTTATGGGCCTTGTAGTTTATGGTCTTTGTAGTTTATGGGCCTTGTAGTTTATGGTCTTTGTAGTTTATGGCCTTGTAGTTTATGGTTTTTGTAGTTTATGGCCTTGTAGTTTATGGCCTGTGTAGTTTATGGCCTTGTAGTTTATGGGCCTTGTAGTTTATGGTCTTTGTAGTTTATGGCCTTGTAGTTTTTGGTCTGTGTAGTTTATGGGCCTTGTAGATTATGGTCTTTGTAGTTTATGGCCTTGCAGTTTATGGTTTTTGTAGTTTATGGCCTTGTAGTTTATGGCCTTGTAGTTTATGGCCTGTGTAGTTTATGGCCTTGTAGTGTATGGTCTTTGTAGTTTATGGTCTTTGTAGTTCATGGTCTGTGTAGTTTATGGGCCTTGTAGTTTATGGTCTTTGTTTGTAGTTTACGGCCTCGTAGTTTATGGTCTTTGTAGTTTATGGCCTTTGTAGTTTATGGCCCTTGTAGTTTATGGCCTGTGTAGTTTATGGCCTGTGTAGTTTTTGGCCCTTGTAGTTTATGACCTTTGTAGTTTATGGTCTTTGTAGTTTATGGCCTTGTAGTTTTTGGTCTGTGTAGTTTATGGGCCTTGTAGTTTATGGTCTTTGTAGTTTATGGCCTTGTAGTTTATGGTTTTTGTAGTTTATGGCCTTGTAGTTTATGGCCTTGTAGTTTATGGCCTGTGTAGTTTATGGCTTTGTAGTTTATGGCCTGTGTAGTTTATGGGCCTTGTAGTTTATGGCCTGTGTAGTTTATGGCTTTGTAGTTTATGGCCTGTGTAGTTTATGGGCTGTGTAGTTTATGGTCTTTGTAGTTTATGGCCTTGTAGTTTATGGGCTGTGTAGTTTATGGTCTTTGTAGTTTATGGCCTTGTAGTTTTTGGTCTGTGTAGTTTATGGGCCTTGTAGATTATGGTCTTTGTAGTTTATGGCCTTGTAGTTTATGGTTTTTGTAGTTTATGGCCTTGTAGTTTATGGCCTTGTAGTGTATGGTCTTTGTAGTTTATGGTCTTTGTAGTTCATGGTCTGTGTAGTTTATGGGCCTTGTAGTTTATGGTCTTTGTTTGTAGTTTACGGCCTCGTAGTTTATGGTCTTTGTAGTTTATGGCCTTTGTAGTTTATGGCCCTTGTAGTTTAAGGCCTGTGTAGTTTATGGCCTGTGTAGTTTTTGGCCCTTGTAGTTTATGGCCTTTGTAGTTTATGGTCTTTGTAGTTTATGGCCTTGTAGTTTTTGGTCTGTGTAGTTTATGGGCCTTGTAGTTTATGGTCTTTGTAGTTTATGGCCTTGTAGTTTATGGTTTTTGTAGTTTATGGCCTTGTAGTTTATGGCCTTGTAGTTTATGGCCTGTGTAGTTTATGGCTTTGTAGTTTATGGCCTGTGTAGTTTATGGGCCTTGTAGTTTATGGCCTGTGTAGTTTATGGCTTTGTAGTTTATGGCCTGTGTAGTTTATGGGCTGTGTAGTTTATGGTCTTTGTAGTTTATGGCCTTGTAGTTTATGGGCTGTGTAGTTTATGGTCTTTGTAGTTTATGGCCTTGTAGTTTTTGGTCTGTGTAGTTTATGGGCCTTGTAGTTTATGGTCTTTGTAGTTTATGGCCTTGTAGTTTATGGTTTTTGTAGTTTATGGCCTTGTAGTTTATGGCCTGTGTAGTTTATGGCCTTGTAGTTTATGGGCCTTGTAGTTTATGGTCTTTGTAGTTTATGGCCTTGTAGTTTTTGGTCTGTGTAGTTTATGGGCCTTGTAGATTATGGTCTTTGTAGTTTATGGCCTTGTAGTTTATGGTTTTTGTAGTTTATGGCCTTGTAGTTTATGGCCTTGTAGTTTATGGCCTGTGTAGTTTATGGCCTTGTAGTGTATGGTCTTTGTAGTTTATGGTCTTTGTAGTTCATGGTCTGTGTAGTTTATGGGCCTTGTAGTTTATGGTCTTTGTTTGTAGTTTACGGCCTCGTAGTTTATGGTCTTTGTAGTTTATGGCCTTTGTAGTTTATGGCCCTTGTAGTTTATGGCCTGTGTAGTTTTTGGCCCTTGTAGTTTATGGCCTTTGTAGTTTATGGCCTTTGTAGTTTATGGCCCTTGTAGTTTATGGTCTTTGTAGTTTATGGTCTTTGTACTTTATGGCCTTGTAGTTTTTGGTCTGTGTAGTTTATGGGCCTTGTAGTTTATGGTCTTTGTAGTTTATGGCCTTGTAGTTTATGGCCTGTGTAGTTTATGGCCTTGTAGTGTATGGTCTTTGTAGTTTATGGTCTTTGTAGTTCATGGTCTGTGTAGTTTATGGGCCTTGTAGTTTATGGTCTTTGTTTGTAGTTTACGGCCTCGTAGTTTATGGTCTTTGTAGTTTATGACTTTTGTAGTTTATGGCCCTTGTAGTTTATGGCCTGTGTAGTTTTTGGCCCTTGTAGTTTATGGCCTTTGTAGTTTATGGCCCTTGTAGTTTATGGCCTGTGTAGTTTATGGCCCTTGTAGTTTATGGCCTGTGTAGTTTATGGCCTGTGTAGTTTATGGCCTGTGTAGTTTATGGCCTTTGTAGTTTATGGCCTTTGTAGTTTGTGGTCTGTGTGTAGTTTTCCGAATTCTTGAAAATTTTAAAGTGGCAGTGTTATTGAAACTAAATACATCACGGAGGATAGAGGTTTACATTTTTTCAGCACACAAAAATTATTATTGCTTTCACAATGTACTTTTCTTCAGCAAGCCAGCCGGCCGCCACCAAAGCCGGCGTCCAAAGGCGATTCGCCTCCGTCGCCTGAGATGTTGCTGCTGGGCTGCGTGCAGCTGGACGATGTGCTCTCGCTTGATGAGCATCGCCGTCAGTGCCTGGCATTCGGTCACTGCTCGCCCATAGGCCCGGATAGCCAATCTGAAGCAGCAGCTGCTTCTAGAAGTAACTCTAGCCATTCTAACAGCAGCAACAGGTTGCCGGCTGATGCAAAGCTGCACCGAGGCAGTTGCGTGCTAATCTGCTCTCAGCCTAGGCGGCTCAGTCTGCCTAATCTGCTAGTTGTGCCGTCTGGGGCCGCCCAGTCTGCTGGCCTGTGCGGCGGCCTGTTTCAGTTGGATCGAAAATTGCACCTGAAAGCTCAAGGCCTGCTTGCGTGACTTTGATTGGACAGGCATGTGCTTTGATTGTTGCTTAGATCACCATATAGGTCTATACATCCTGGGTGATGTTACTTAGATTACTGAGCAATAGAGCTCGATAGTGGCTTATATCACAGAATATGGGTCTATACATCCTGTTTGATGTGTCTCTGTCTGATTGTCTGTCTCTCTGTCTTAGTGTCTGTCTGTCTTAGTGTCTGTCTGTCTTAGTGTCTTAGTGTCTGTCTGTCTTAGTGTCTGTCTGTCTTAGTGTCTGTCTGTCTGCCTGTCTTAGTGTCTGTCTGTCTGTCTGTCTGCCTTAGTGTCTGTATGTCTGTCTGCCTTAGTGTCTGTATGTCTGTCTGTCTTAGTGTCTGTCTGTCTGTCTGTCTGTCTGTCTGTCTGTCTGTCTGTCTGTCTGTCTGTCTGTCTGTCTGTCTGCCTTAGTGTCTGTCTGTCTGTCTGTCTGTCTGTCTGTCTGTCTGTCTGTCTGTCTGTCTGTCTGTCCGTCTGTCTGTCTGTCTGTCTGTCTGTCTGTCTGTCTGTCTGTCTGTCTGTCTGTCTGTCTGTCTGTCTTAGTGTCTGTCTGTCTGTCTGTCTGTCTGTCTGTCTGTCTGCCTGTCTGTCTGCCTGTCTGTCTGTCTGCCTGTCTGTCTGTCTGTCTGTCTTAGTGTCTGTATGTCTGCCTGTCTTAGTGTCTGTATGTCTGCCTGTCTTAGTGTCTGTCTGTCTGTCTGTCTGTCTGTCTGTCTGTCTGTCTGTCTGTCTGTCTGTCTGTCTGTCTGTCTGTCTGTCTGTCTGTCTGTCTTAGTGTCTGTATGTCTGCCTGTCTTAGTGTCTGTATGTCTGCCTGTCTTAGTGTCTGTCTGTCTGTCTGTCTGTCTGTCTGTCTGTCTGTCTGTCTGTCTGTCTGTTTGTCTGTCAGGTTTTTTTGGAGAACCGTCAGGCCGATTTTTATCAAATTAGCCTTAGAAACTGTTATTGTTCGGCTATCATGCATAACTACTTTCTGATTAAAAATTTTAATTGAAAGTGTGTCAGATATTAAATAAACGATGTTTTTTAACGCTTGCAATGGGCGTTCCGCTTGAATTTTGATTTTAAAGGCTCCCATGGGGGTCTCGGTGCGCTAGTACCGGTATAGGTCTATATATACATCCTTGTTGTGTTTTTTAGATCACAGCATTTTACTTAAAAAGTTTTAATGGACATTAAAAAGATGTTCCAATAATGCATTACACTTTTTGTACCATTTTTCCTATTTATATTTTTATAATAGTAGTATTTCTTCTTGTCAAATTTATTGCTAAGTTAAACTGCATAAATACTTTTTTGCTCGCTGGAGCTTTGCTTGGTAGCATATTTATCATTAATCATCTACTGAAGTTTTTTCAAAGTTCACTTATCATTTTTATATAAGTTTGTCATCTTTCTCTTCTGTTATCATTTTTAAATATAATAGTTTCGTTTAAAGTTTTGTACAATTTTTTTTGTTTTTTTGGATAACTTTAATTTTTGTTTAATTTCAGTTTTTTTCAATAAATTCAATAAAGTGAGAAAACAAAATTGTCTCTAAATAAATATTAATTCTTGGAATCAAATTTCTGAGAAGTTTATAATTATTGAATTTATGATCTGTTGTGGTTTATGGTCTCTGCGGTTTGTGGTCTGTGTATTTTACCGTCTGTATAGTTATCG
The DNA here is from genome assembly GCA_002269645.1 of Macrostomum lignano. Taxonomy (NCBI): domain Eukaryota; kingdom Metazoa; phylum Platyhelminthes; family Macrostomidae; genus Macrostomum; species Macrostomum lignano. The sequence goes on along the minus strand of NIVC01003935.1, from coordinate 45,582 downwards.
TCTGTGTAGTTTATGGCCTGTGTAGTTCATGGCATGTTATAGTTTATGGCATGTGTAGTTCATGGCATGTGTAGTTTATGGCCTGCGTAGTTCATGGCATGTGTAGTTTATGGCATGTGTAGTTTATGGCATGTGTAGTTTATGGCATGTGTAGCTTATGGCATGTGTAGTTCATTGCATGTGTAGTTTATGGCATGTGTAGTTTATGGCATGTGTAGTTTATGGCATGTGTAGTTCATGACATGTGTAGTTTATGGCATGTGTTGCTTATGGCATGTGTAGTTTATGGCATGTGTAGTTTATGGCATGTGTAGCTTATGGCATGTGTAGTTCATGGCATGTGTAGTTTATGGCATGTGTAGTTTACTGACTGTGTAGTTTACGGACTGTGTAGTTTGTGATCTGTGTAGTTTATGGCATGTGTAATTTACGGACTGTGTAGTTTATGGCCAGTGTAGTCTATGCCCTATTTAGTTTATGCACTAAAAACAAAAAACTATAGGTCAGCGAAATTTACCTGTGTAGTTTTTTTAGTTCAAGAAGATTAAAGTATAACCTCGAATCTTTCAAGTCTGAAGTTGTGTTAGGATTTTGTTCTTGAGGCGTCAATCCGTCATGAGCAAGTCCCCTCTGGCCACTCAGTCCGCAGCTCTGAGCTCATCGGGAGAACTGCGCCACTGGCGCGAGCTCACCGCCCTAGAGAAGGAAGCTTTGCGCCTCATCCACAGCTTGCTGCAGTACCAGCTCAGGCTGGAGGTGTACGCGGGCCGCCTGCCTGACAGCTGTCTGCAGTCAGTTGATGCGGGCATCGCATTGCGCCTGGGCTTGCTGAGGATCCCGTCGGCTGGTCAGGCTCGAGCCTGGCGCACTCTGGAAACCACTCTGTGCAGGCGGGCAAAGCTGCTGGCATCAATGCGGACGCCAGCTAATGCCGCCGCAGTGTCCGAGTCGCTTTTTAATACCTCGAAATCTTTGCTTGGGTCTGCGCGCGACGGCTGGTGAGCCAGACGTTATTAATAATTCATGCGCTACTTATTCCCGTTGAAAACTCACTAGTAACTTTTTAACTACTCAAACGACTGTCTCCGATCTGACTCTACGGCCCCAGAGTCGCAGACAATGAAATGTCTCAAATTTACTCTTTCAGCGACTTGTACCGCAAAACCTCGTTGTTTCAAAGTCGTCTAGAGTACTTGAAACGACTTTGAGACGCTTCTCAGTCCATTAGGTACCGTTTTCATCGGGTTTGATATTTATCATATCAAGGAGGAAGGGGTTAAACACTGGGTGACACTCTGCCTTGTAAAACTCTGCCTGCCTTAAGGGAGGCCGTAGCCCAGCTGGCAGGTGTGCCAGCGACCCAGGCTCGATTCCAAGTGCAGTCCCATTAATTTTGGGCTGAATTGGAATCTCGCTTTGGCTCTGCTCGTGCAATTAACGGCCTTGAGAGCCAACCCCCAAGGCGCAGTGAATTGTGTACATGCCTAACAATTGATAAAGTTAGGGCCGCTGTACACTCCTGTGTGAGTGTGTGCCTGCGTAACGTATCCGCGCGCTCGCGCTTGTATGCCTGCTCAGGGGAGTCGGCGGAATGGGCAGTAATGCCTCTCGCCGGTTGTGTGCCTATGTCGCTTAAAGTGCGCCAGGGTGCACACAACCCCCCTGCCTCTAATAAAAAAAATAAAAAATACACTGCCTTGTAAAAGTTAGCAAGATGTTGCTTTTAACAGACAGACTTTACTATAGGCATTCTGTCACTCCTTGCAGCCCTGGCAGCGGCGGTCGCAGACTGACAGAGTCCGCTCTGGAACGCCTTGAAGCTGTCGCAGAGGCTGCCTGCTCTTCAGATGCCGCCGATTCCACCGCGGCATTCGACGATGTGTTGTCGGCTGGTCGAGCTTTCGTCCAGATGCTCGTTCGGCTGGCTGATCTGGACAAGCGGCAGGCTGGCGGCTGCGGCACCCGATCAGACCCGGATGAAAAGCTCGACCGACTATGCGCCGCCTACGCCGCTTTTATTGGTCGAAGATCTTTGCATCGAACTGTGGCACTGCTGTGCCTGGAGTGTCCGGAGCTTCTGGCTGATTTGTGCGACTCTGGGGCCAGCAGCCTTGGTGATGAAGGCGCTCATGCTCAGACTGATGCAGCTGGTGGCAGCAGCAGTGTGTACACTTGGATGTACGGCTCACTGGCGGCTGGCAGCTTGGCTGCTGGCTTGTACGCCATGCGGAAGCTTGTTGCTAAGTGAATTCAGTTTATAAGAATAAGCGTAAGATTATATTTGTCTCATTGTGCCTTTCATTTTTCTTTTCATTCTGCTTGATTCCTTGAGTTTTGTAGTCAGTTTTCTTTAGAAATATCAAACCTATAGTGTTTGTGTCAGGTCTGTTAAAATTCCATTTGGTTTTGTGTCAGATCTGTCAGAATATCATCAGGTTTTGTGTCAGATCTGTCAGAATATCATCAGGTTTTGTGTCAGATCTGTCAGAATATCATCAGGTTTTGTGTCAGATCTGTCAGAATATCATCAGGTTTTGTGTCAGATCTGTGAGAATATCATCAGGTTTTGTGTCAGATCTGTCAGAATATCATCAGGTTTTGTGTCAAATCTGTCAGAATATCATCAGGTTTTGTGTCAGATCTGTCAGAATATCATCAGGTTTTGTGTCAGATCTGTGAGAATATCATCAGGTTTTGTGTCAGATCTGTCAGAATATCATCAGGTGTTGTGTCAGATCTGTCAGAATATCATCTGGTTTTGTGTCAGATCTGTCAGAATATCATCTGGTTTTGTGTCAGATCTGTCAGAATATCATCAGGTTTTGTGTCAGATCTGTCAGAATATCATCAGGTTTTGTGTCAAATCTGTCAGAATATCATCAGGTTTTGTGTCAGATCTGTCAGAATATCATCAGGTTTTGTGTCAGATCTGTCAGAATATCATCAGGTTTTGTGTCAGATCTGTCAGAATATCATCAGGTTTTGTGTCAGATCTGTCAGAATATCATCTGGTTTTGTGTCAGACCTGTCAGAATATCATCAGGTTTTGTGTCAGATCTGTCAGAATATCATCAGGTTTTGTGTCAGATCTGTCAGAATATCATCAGGTTTTGTGTCAGATCTGTCAGAATATCATCAGGTTTTGTGTCAGATCTGTGAGAATATCATCAGGTTTTGTGTCAGATCTGTGAGAATATCATCAGGTTTTGTGTCAAATCTGTCAGAATATCATCAGGTTTTGTGTCAGATCTGTCAGAATATCATCAGGTTTTGTGTCAGATCTGTGAGAATATCATCAGGTTTTGTGTCAGATCTGTCAGAATATCATCAGGTGTTGTGTCAGATCTGTCAGAATATCATCTGGTTTTGTGTCAGATCTGTCAGAATATCATCTGGTTTTGTGTCAGATCTGTCAGAATATCATCAGGTTTTGTGTCAGATCTGTCAGAATATCATCAGGTTTTGTGTCAAATCTGTCAGAATATCATCAGGTTTTGTGTCAGATCTGTCAGAATATCATCAGGTTTTGTGTCAGATCTGTCAGAATATCATCAGGTTTTGTGTCAGATCTGTCAGAATATCATCAGGTTTTGTGTCAGATCTGTCAGAATATCGTCAGGTTTTGTGTCAGACAGGTTGAACTTAAAAGCCAGATGTGTCAGACTCACTAAGATAAAATTAGTTTGTGTCAGGTGCTTTCAGATATCATCAGCTTTTGTGTCAATTGTTTCATGTGAACCAAATGACCTAAAAAATTAATATTAAAAATAAATTTCCTACAAGCTATTGACCAGCGCCTGACATGTAGTTCTGTTTAAAGCTTTCAGTATTATGACGGCTCGCTTAAGTCAAAATGTCCATGTGTACTTTGAAATAGCAGGAACATTTTCTTTTATTCTATTTTTGTCAAGTTCGTTCGTCAAATCAAATTTTATAGACTTACTTAACATTGGGAGCTGCCATTTCAATATATCAATAAATACACTTGTTAATATTCGAATAGGTCAGTAAGTACTCGTCTGTACATATATTTTATACATAGTCCAATAAAGGTTTCAATAATCTCAACTTAATTATTTGCTCTCAAATCTTGTATATTTGTAAATAGCATAGTTTGTAGTAAAGCATGCTTTTTGCTATTTTTATGTATAAAGTTTGGAATTTTTACTTAATATTCCTCTTAGTTATCGCATGCATAAATCATGCACTTATTTATGTATCTCCCTCTCAGCTATGTCCCTCTAAGCCATGTCCCTCTCAGCTATATCCCTCTCAGCTATCTCCCTCTCAGCTATATCCCTCTCAGCTATATCCCTCTCAGCTATCTCCCTCTCAGCCATGTCCCTCTCAGCTATATCCCTCTCAGCTATCTCCCTCTCAGCCATGTCCCTCTCAGCCATGTCCCTCTCAGCTATCTCCCTCTCAGCCATGTCCCTCTCAGCTATCTCCCTCTCAGCTATCTCCCTCTCAGCTATCTCCCTCTCAGCTATATCCCTCTCAGCTATCTCCCTCTCAGCCATGTCCCTCTCAGCTATCTCCCTCTCAGCTATCTCCCTCTCAGCCATGTCCCTCTCAGCTATCTCCCTCTCAGCTATCTCCCTCTCAGCTATCTCCCTCTCAGCTATCTCCCTCTCAGCTATCTCCCTCTCAGCCATGTCCCTCTCAGCTATCTCCCTCTCAGCTATATCCCTCTCAGCTATCTCCCTCTCAGCCATGTCCCTCTCAGCTATCTCCCTCTCAGCTATCTCCCTCTCAGCTATCTCCCTCTCAGCTATCTCCCTCTCAGCTATCTCCCTCTCAGCCATGTCCCTCTCAGCTATCTCCCTCTCAGCTATCTCCCTCTCAGCTATATCCCTCTCAGCTATCTCCCTCTCAGCCATGTCCCTCTCAGCTATCTCCCTCTCAGCTATCTCCCTCTCAGCTATCTCCCTCTCAGCTATCTCCCTCTCAGCTATCTCCCTCTCAGCTATCTCCCTCTCAGCTATCTCCCTCTCAGCTATATCCCTCTCAGCTATCTCCCTCTCAGCTATCTCCCTCTCAGCTATCTCCCTCTTAGCTATCTCCCTCTTAGCTATCTCCCTCTCAGCCATGTCCCTCTCAGCCATGTCCCTCTCTGCTATCTACCTCTCAGCCTGTCCCTCTCAGCTATCTCCCTCTCAGCCATGTCCCTCTCAGCTATCTCCCTCTCTGCCATGTCCCTCTCAGCCATGTCCCTCTCAGCTATCTCTCTTAGGTAAATCTCTCATCTATCTCCTCCTGTACCTACCTATCCTCTGAGTCAGTAGGTGCTAAAATTTTAAATGCATGATTCCTTTGCAAAAAAAAATTAATTGCTGCCTGTGCAACACAGCATTGCATTTGTAAATCAATTTATTGAAACAAACATGTAAATTTATTAATTTCCAGGTGTGTCATCTTTCTTTTTTAGATTATTTGATCCAATCCTATTTGAAAAGAGGATATTATAACAACAACAGCAATGTCTGCAACAGCACAGCCGGCAGCAGCAGCAGCGGTCAATGGCTCAGTCTCCAGGGCCGGCAAAGCCCAGCTCACATTCGTCATGGGCAGCCAGTGGGGTGACGAAGGCAAAGGCAAACTGGTTGATTGGCTGGCAGCCAAGGAGTCGGTGAAGATCGTCTGCCGCTGCCAGGGCGGCAACAATGCGGGCCATACCGTCATAGTAGACGGAGTCACCTACGACTTCCACCTGCTGCCCTCCGGAGTGGTTCACCCAGGCGTACTGGGTGTCATCGGTCACGGCGTGGTCATTCACGTGCCCGACCTGTTCGGCGAGATCGGCAAAGCGGCCGCCAAAGGCTTGGGCGACATCGAACAGCGGCTGCTGATCAGCGACCGCGCCCACCTGGTGTTCAACTTTCACCAGATTGTCGACGGCCTGCAGGAGGGCGGCGTCGCTGGCGGGGCCGGCAATCGCTTGGGCACCACCAGGAAGGGCATTGGGCCAACCTACAGCAGCAAGATGCAGCGGAATGGGATTCGAGTCTGTGACCTTATGGGCGATTGGGCGGCGTTCGAGGTCAAGTATAAAACCCTGCTCAAGTACACGGCAGATCGGTACGCTGAGCGCCTGCGAGATGCTCACGCTGCCGATGCTGAGCTGAGCACCCTGAAACAGCTCAGGGAGCGGCTTAGACCGATGGTCAAGGATACTGTGCTGTACCTTAATAAGCAGATGATGAATCCCAACTGTCACATTCTTGTTGAGGTGAGCGAGAATTCCTGAAGCCATAATTGATGAAAATTGACCCAATTACAAATACTGGCATTCTCCTGATTCCTAAAATAGGGTACTGTATCAAATCACAAATCAAAGGTGATTTCCTTGACCTTAATTCAACTCTCATAGCATTCCCCATTCTAAAAATAGAGTTTACACCCTAAAGAGTAGAGGATTCTCCGATCTAATAATATGGGGATTCCCTGTTCCAAAAATAGCTGGTCTAATGGATTCTCCTATCTAAGAATAGGGATTCCCCCTCTCCAAGAATAGGGAATTCCTAATTCCAAAAATACTCTCAGCATTCTAAATCATCGGGAATCCCATCAAATCACGGAATCCAATAATTATATAGATAAGGTCGGGCCTTGACTCCACAATTTGCAGGGCGCCCAGAGCTCCATGCTGGACATCGATGTTGGCACCTATCCGTACGTGACCAGCTCGAACTGCAGTGTTGGCGGCCTCTGCACCGGGCTGGGCGTCCCGCCTCACCTGGTCACCAGCGTCTACGGCGTGGTGAAGGCCTACACGACCAGGGTGGGGGCTGGCGGATTTCCCACCGAGCTCACGGATGACATCTGCGAGCAGCTGCAGGTGAGGAAGTGGATTAGCTAACACATTTATAGGGGATTATCTATCAAATATAAAAGGGTTTATCTAACAGATTAAGGTTTAAAATATAAAAGATTTAAAGCGGATTATCTAAGAAATTTTAGTTTAAAATCTAACAAAGTTAAAGTGGACTATCTAATAGATTTAATAGGGATTATCTGACAGGTTTTAAAGTGGATTATCTAAAAGCTTTAAGTTAAAAATCACTGATTTAAAGTGGATTATCTAAAGAGTTAAGTTTAAAATTACAGATTTAAAGCGGATTATCTAAAGAGTTAAGTTTAAAATCACTGATTTAAAGTGGATTATCTAAAGAGTTAAGTTTAAAATCACTGATTTAAAGTGGATTATCTAAAGAGTTAAGTTTAAAATCACTGATTTAAAGTGAATTATCTAACAGATTTAAAGCGGATTATCTAACAGATTTAAAGCGGATTATCCAGAGTTTGAGAAATCATGCTCACTGTGCATCGACTGACTAATCAGATTGCTATGCTACAAATTCTGTCTGCACCTCTGACCATCCCAGGGCATCGGCCGCGAGTTCGGGGTGACCACCGGTCGCAAGCGCCGCTGCGGTTGGCTTGACGCGCCCATTGTGAAGTACTCGCACATGGTCAACGGATTCAAGGGCTTGGCCCTCACCAAGCTGGACGTGTTGGACACATTCGACCAGGTGAAGATCGGCGTAGCTTATAAACTCGACGGCAAACCAATTGAAGGCGTGCCAGCCCTGGCCGAGGACTTAGCCAGAGTTGAAGTTGAGTTCGTCACCCTGCCAGGCTGGAAATGCTCCATTGAGCACTGCAGGCAGTTCAGTGACCTGCCGCCCGCTGCCAGGGCCTACGTTGAAGCTGTGGAGCTGCACACTGGGGTGCCCGTGCTCTGGATTGGCGTGGGCCCGAGTCGGGACTGCATTGTGGTGCGGGCCTGACCTGCCTGCCTGCACTGCGGCTCAGGCCTGCCTGCTTGCGCTGCTGGATTCACAGCTGACCTGCTCACCTCTCCCTCTCTCCTCCCTCCTCCCTCTGCTCTCCCTCTCTCCCATCTCCTCTCTCCTCTCACCTCTCCTCTCCTCTCACCTATCCTCTCACCTCTCCTCTCCTCACCTCTCACCTATCTCCTCTCTCCTCTCTCCTCTCACTCTCCTCTCTCCTTCTCTCCTCTCTCGTCTCCCTCTCTCCTCTCCCTCTCTCCTCTCATTCTCCTCTCTCCTCTCACTCTCCTCTCCCTCTCTCCTCTCACTCTCTCCTCTCCTCTCTCCTCTCACTCTCCTCTCTCTCTCTCCTCTCACTCTCTCCTCTCCTCTCCCTCTCTCCTCTCACTCTCTTCTCTCTCTCCTCTCCCTCTCTCCTCTCTCTCTCTCCTCTCACTCTCCTCTCCTCTCTCCTCTCCCTCTCTCCTCTCACTCTCCTCTCTCACTCTCCTCTCCCTCTCTCCTCTCACTCTCTCCTCTCCTCTCTCCTCTCCCTCTCTCCTCTCACTCTCCTCTCTCTCTCTCCTCTCACTCTCTCCTCTCTCCTCTCCCTCTCTCCTCTCACTCTCTTCTCTCCTCTCCCTCTCTCTTCTCTCTTTCCCTCCCTCTCTTCTCTCTTCTCCCTCTCTTTTACCTCTCACTCTCCTCTCTCCCTCCTGCCCGTTTCCTTCCCCTCCCCTCTCTCCGTTCGCCTTGAGAAATTTTCCTGTGTCACCTGGCTCAGACAATGGTACTCACTGCAAATTGCATCATGAAAAGTCCTGCAGAATCGTTTTATTATTAACTAGCCAATAGCCAGTAAAGGGCGTAGACGTTTTTCCATTAACAAATCATAAGACTTGAGTTAATCAGTGTATTGACAATTTCTGTGTTTCATCTACTCAAAACAAACAATCGAATTGGTGTCAAATTAGCTGCCAAAAAGAGATTTATCAAGGCACTTTAACAACTTCATGCGTTCAATAATTTCAGCAGTTTCTAGAATGCTACTATCAGTAGTGTAGAACAAATCGTTTTGTTTCTTTCTATGAATTTAGCTATTTTCTTATCCAAAAAGTGTGCAATGGTTCCCCTGTGTTTCTAAGCACTCTCTGAAGTCTTGTCTGCAGACTTAGAGGTTTCAAAAAGTGCCACTTTGATTACGGGTCTGAACCCAGACCAAATCACCCAGCAAATTCTCACCACTTGTGTCAGTAGTCTACCACATTCTCACCCCTGTAGTTTACCAAATTCCCACCCCTGTGTCAGTAGTCTACCACATTCTCGCCCCCTGTGTCAGCAGTCTACCAAATTCTTACCCCCTGTGTCAGTAGTCTACCACATTCTCACCCCCTGTGTCAGCAGTCTACCAAATTCTCACCCCCTGTGTCAGTAGTCTACCACATTCTCGCCCCCTGTGTCAGTAGTCTACCACATTCTCGCCCCCTGTGTCAGTAGTCTACCAAATTCTCACTCCCTGTGTCAGTAATCTACCACATTCTCGCCCCCTGTGTCAGCAGTCTACCAAATTCTCACCCCCTGTGTCAGTAGTCTACCAAATTCTCGCCCCCTGTGTCAGTAGTCTACCACATTCTCGCCCCCTGTGTCAGCAGTCCACCAAATTCCCATCCCTTGTGTCAGCAGTCTACCAAATTCTCACCCCCTGTGTCAGTAGTCCACCAAATTCTCACCCCCTGTGTCAGTAGTCTACCAAAACCCTACCCTGATACTAACATAATAAAAGTGTAGAAATGACATTATTCTCACCATATTGCGTTCACCTGCTACACCGAAATCTCAATCCTTTAATTTTTTAATATTTTTGTTAGGGTCAGTAGTTTTAGTATTTTTTAATAAAAATTTTAGTTATTGCGTTTGTTTTAATGATCTAAAAATTATCCTTAGTTATTCTATTGCGAGATTGTTAAGTACAGGTATTAGTTTATTCAACACCTGTCCCAAGCAAGTTTTCCACAATGTTGACCGGAATATTCCCTTGATGAGGCTTTAAGTTGCGTTTACTTTTGTAAGATCTTATAAATTATCTGCTTGTAGGAGTGCTGAGTTTTCAATTAATATTTTGTAGCAGCTTTCATCGCAACTGTTTCTAGCAAACCCTGTATTTTTGGAACATTTTTATAGTGCATCTTTGTCACTCAGTTTAGAAGAAATTTGAGAAACAATTTTATAACTTTTTTCCCGGGTCCTTGTTTAACATAAGGCATCATGCTTATTTAGGGGAATTTCCCCTAAAACTCCGAAAGAATCGCCCCTGCAACTCTTAGAGAATCGCCCCAACAATTCATAGAGAATCGCCTCTACAACCCTTAAAGAAACGCCTCTACAACTTTTACAGAATCGCCCCTACAACTCAGAGAATCGCCCCAACAACTCTTAAAGAATCGCCCGTACAACTCATAGAGAATCGCCCGTACAACTCATAGAGAATCGCCCCTACAACTCATAGAGAATCGCCTCTACAACTCATAGAGAATCGCCTCTACAACTCATAGAGAATCGCCTCTACAACCCTTAAAGAATCACCTCTACAACCCTTAAAGAATCACCTCTACAACTCATAGAGAATCGCCTCTACAACTCATAGAGAATCGCCCCTACAACTCATAGAGAATCGCCTCTACAACCCTTAAAGAATCACCTCTACAACTCATAGAGAATCGCCCCTACAACTCATAGAGAATCGCCCCTACAACTCATAGAGAATCGCCTCTACAACCCTTAAAGAATCACCTCTACAACTCATAGAGAATCGCCTCTACAACTCATAGAGAATCGCCCCTACAACTCATAGAGAATCGCCTCTACAACCCTTAAAGAATCACCTCTACAACTCATAGAGAATCGCCTCTACAACTCATAGAGAATCGCCTCTACAACTCATAGAGAATCGCCCCTACAACTCATAGAGAATCGCCTCTACAACCCTTAAAGAATCACCTCTACAACTCATAGAGAATCGCCTCTACAACTCATAGAGAATCGCCTCTACAACTCATAGAGAATCGCCCCTACAACTCATAGAGAATCGCCTCTACAACCCTTAAAGAATCACCTCTACAACTCATAAAGAATCACCTCTACAACTCATAGAGAATCGCCTCTACAACTCATAGAGAATCGCCCCTACAACTCATAGAGAATCGCCTCTACAACCCTTAAAGAATCACCTCTACAACTCATAGAGAATCGCCTCTACAACTCATAGAGAATCGCCTCTACAACTCATAGAGAATCGCCCCTACAACTCATAGAGAATCGCCTCTACAACCCTTAAAGAATCACCTCTACAACTCATAAAGAATCACCTCTACAACTCATAGAGAATCGCCTCTACAACTCATAGAGAATCGCCCCTACAACTCATAGAGAATCGCCTCTACAACCCTTAAAGAATCACCTCTACAACTCATAGAGAATCGCCTCTACAACTCATAGAGAATCGCCTCTACAACTCATAGAGAATCGCCCCTACAACTCATAGAGAATCGCCTCTACAACCCTTAAAGAATCACCTCTACAACTCATAGAAAATCGCCCCTACAACTCATAGAGAATCGCCCCTACAACTCTTAAAGAATCGCCATTACAACTTTTTAAGTGTGACTAAAAGGTCTAATGTACTTACTTCACCTATACCCTTTCACATTTTTTCAATGTTGGATCCGTTAAATGGTTCAATCTGATTACTGACCTTTGTGTTTTGTTTTAAACCTTTCCGGAGACTTCGAAATACACAGTAAGTTTTTTTAACAGCTTTCCCTATATTTTCAGGAATCCAGCTTTAAAAATTCGATGCTTGCAAGCGCAATAACCGGATACTTTATAATTTTAGTGAAAAAAGATTGTAGGATTGGCACACACAGGTTTTGAGTTAGGTGCTTATTGCAGTTTAACAAAAATTAAGATAAATTATTACGCTACTAGTAGTATTGATCGTACTATCAGTAGATAGTAAAGATTTTTATAACCATATAATAATAAAAATTAAATTTTATAAAATTGAGAATTTTCATCTTTATCATGCGAGTAAATTTTGGAATTTATTACTTACTAACTTTAAAGTTGTTTTCTACTTAAATGGTGCTACTGTTGTTCAAGGTTGTGTTGTTCAACAGAATGAAAAGTTCAATGGTAGGAACGATTATTCCCGAATAGATTAATGAACTCATCAATGCTAATTTTAGCATAGAATAATTTGAGCACAGTAAAGCAATATAACAGCTAATGGATTCCAAATCAGTCACTGCCAGCTGGCACCCTTGAGTACGCGTGCACTTATATCAGTCAGTGCCAGCTGGCACCCTTGAGTACGCGTGCACTTATATCAGTCAGTGCCAGCTGGCACTCTTGAGTACGCGTGCACTTATATCAGTGCCAGCTGGCGCTCTTGAGTACGCGTGCACTTATATCAGTCAGTGCCAGCTGGCGCTCTTGAGTACGCGTGCACTTATATCAGGCAGTGCCAGCTGGCACTCTTGAGTACGCGTGCACTTATATCAGTGCCAGCTGGCACTCTTGAGTACGCGTGCACTTATATCAGTGCCAGCTGGCGCTCTTGAGTACGCGTGCACTTATATCAGTCAGTGCCAGCTGGCGCTCTTGAGTACGCGTGCACTTATATCAGTCAGTGCCAGCTGGCACTCTTGAGTACGCGTGCACGTATATCAGTGCCAGCTGGCACTCTTGAGTACGCGTGCACTTATATCAGTGCCAGCTGGCGCTCTTGAGTACGCGTGCACTTATATCAGTCAGTGCCAGCTGGCGCTCTTGAGTACGCGTGCACTTATATCAGTCAGTGCCAGCTGGCGCTCTTGAGTACGCGTGCACTTATATCAGGCAGTGCCAGCTGGCACTCTTGAGTACGCGTGCACTTATATCAGTGCCAGCTGGCACTCTTGAGTACGCGTGCACTTATATCAGTGCCAGCTGGCGCTCTTGAGTACGCGTGCACTTATATCAGTCAGTGCCAGCTGGCGCTCTTGAGTACGCGTGCACTTATATCAGTCAGTGCCAGCTGGCACTCTTGAGTACGCGTGCACTTATATCAGTGCCAGCTGGCACTCTTGAGTACGCGTGCACTTATATCAGTGCCAGCTGGCGCTCTTGAGTACGCGTGCACTTATATCAGTCAGTGCCAGCTGGCGCTCTTGAGTACGCGTGCACTTATATCAGTCAGTGCCAGCTGGCGCTCTTGAGTACGCGTGCACTTATATCAGTCAGTGCCAGCTGGCGCTCAGTGGACTCTTGAGGTCCACGCCCACCAGGTTGCTGACGGAGAGCCAGCCGTTGCTGTACATAAACTGCCTCTTCCTGCCATTCACAATCACGCTGGCCGGCTTGGTTGCCACGCCGAGCACCTGCAATCGGTACAGCTGCATCTGCACACCGATTGGGAACTGGTGCACCAGCCGGCTGCTCAAGCTGCCTTTGGAGGCTGAGAACTCCATCAGCTGGTAGTTGCCAAGGCTCAGATCGTCCACACCATTGCGATCCCAGAACAGAGAACCCGAGGCGAGTCCGTCTGCGTCAGGTGCCACAATGAGCTGGAAGGGTTGCAGCAGCTTCTGGTGATAGGTGTCATTTCCGGGATCCTGCATGGGGATGACGTGACCCCCGCGGATGTAGAGCGGGATGTTCTCGAGAGGAGCCGGCACCGTCTGGAGACCCTTCGCGGTCACCTGAAAAAAGTGGCGAGTTCATCGTTATGTTGCGGTAGGCACAAGGTCTCGTTACCACCATAGATACTCGTTAATGTGCATTGAGCGTGAAGGAAAACTCTGAAGAGCAGAACAAAATTAGACAAAAAATCAAGACATATTGGCCTGTCAAAGTTGAGATAATGTCACTGACAATTGCTTTTAAAAGCACCTCAAATGGCACCACAGTAGCCAAGTTGACAATCGAAAAGCTCGATCGATGATAACGCGAATTTCCAGAGGTGGATGTACAGGCTCAAGCTGTGCAGTGAACTGTGCGACGGCTAAAACAATTAAACTTCTACTCAGGAAGCTGAGTTGTCGGACGCAATTACACCATTTTACCTCCATTTTTAATCCAACTCAGTTTCTCTTCCGACAGTGGGACTTCATCTTGACACTTCAAGCTTAGCATCTGTGAAACTACATCCACTTCAGACAAACTCACTTTCATCATCGACAACTGAAAGTGAAATTCAATTCTAACCCCAAGAAAATGCTTCCCTGTGGTCAAATTTGTACCCAATTTTTACAGTTGGTCATTAGAGCAGTGTACGATTAGAATCTTCTTTCTGTACGGATAGCTTCGCACAAAAGCAAACTGAAATGTTGGAAAACGAAATTGCACTACCGAGATAGGCACATGTCTAAAATATTGAAAACTTCACTTTCACTTTCGACAAAGTCCACTTCATCTCAACAGTATATGGTCCAGACCTACTGAAACTTCGATTCACTCTCGTCAATGTGACGTCCAATTTAGACAGTCAACATGCACTTTAGACAAGGACAAGACTTTATACCATAGACAGCATAAAGCCATACAAATGTTTCTGTGCAGACAGATTTTCATCAGGAGACTGCATGAGCTTAATCTAGAAACCTTCAATCCCTTCCTGAATAATTTTCCGTCTATTTGTACACCACGCCACTCTGCGATTCTGAGCCATGGGAGACAGCGAACCCTCCTTGTACGAGGAACCTGGAGAGGAGGACAATGATTTTGTGACCAGTCGCGCCAGCGGCGAGGTTCCAGCGACACGACGACCCCAAGTGAGCGAACGTGACCGGTCACGTCTATTAGCTGCCCATCAGAAGGATGAGGACTTTGTGTTTCTCGCATCTCAGCTGGGCATCAAAAGAACAACAGCGTACTCGATCATCAAGACAGGCAGAGTGGAGAAGCGTCATTGTGGCGGGGCTACGAAAATCAAATGGGATGCCGAGATTCAGCAGTTTCTTCAGCGTACCGCCAGGTTGCTGGACAGAAGGGTCAGCGGATCACAGTCTGTGTTGCTGTGAGTCCGGCTGTTGGAGTATGCGACATACGGCCGTGGCATGTCGAAGGAACGGTTCGGAGAGTTTCTCACGATTGCGATTGCCAACTTCAGCAGCGTGTTTCCTGACAGTCGCATAAACGTTATAATCGATAACGTTAGCAGCCACAACGACGCTGAAGTTTATGAGATCGCTGGCGTCGCCGAGATCAAGAGACTGTCCCCCTACAACCCTTTTCTAACGCCTGTTGAAAACGCGATCTCATGCTGGAAGGCGGCACTGAAGCGACGCTTGTCACAGACGCAAGATGAGTTCATTCGCCCAACACAGGAACAGATCGCTGGTCGTAGTATGGCTGCGTACCGACGGGACATTCTGATGCGAGAAGTGGACGCCACTGAAAATGCATCACGGCAGAGAAGGTTGCTCTGTGGTTCGGTTACTGCGTCAGATGTCTGCCACAGTGTTTGGCTTCTCAGCCCATCAATGGTTAATTTTAATTTGAGAGAATTGCTGATTTGATTCACGTGTGAAATTCAAAATTAGACCTGAACATGTCTTGTTTCTAGTTAATTATTTCGTCCTTTGTCTACAGTTAAAGTCCCACTGAGATTGCTTCAATTTAACTATCTCCACAATAAACAGCATCCAAACTGGCCTGTCTACAGTGCATGTTGACTGTCTAAATTGGACGTCACATTGACGAGAGTGAATCGAAGTTTCAGTAGGTCTGGACCATTTTTTTATTAGAGGCAGGGGGGGTTGTGTGCACCCTGGCGCACTTTAAGCGACATAGGCACACAACCGGCGAGAGGCATTACTGCCCATTCCGCCGACTCCCCTGAGCAGGCATACAAGCGCGCGGATACGTACGCAGGCACACACTCACACAGGAGTGTACAGCGGCCCTAACTTTATATTATCGTTAGGCATGTACACTTCACTGCGCCTTGGGGGGTTGGCTCTCAAGGCCTAATTGCACGAGCAGAGCCAAGCCGAGATTCCGATTCAGCCCTAAATTAATGTGACTGCACTTGGAATCGAGCCTGGGTCGCTGGCACACCAGAGCCTGCGCTAGACCGCTGGGCTACGGCCCCCCAGGTCTGGACCATATACTGTTGAGATGAGGTGGACTTTGTCGAAAGTGAAAGTGAAGTTTTCAATATTTTAGACGTGTGCCTGTCTCGGTAGTGCAATTTCGTTTTCCAACATTTCAGTTGCTTTGGTGCCAAGCTATCCGTACAGAAAGAAGATTCTAATCGTACACTGCTCTAATGACCAACTGTAAAAATTGGGTACAAATTTGACCACAGGGAAGCATTTTCTTGGGGTTAGAATGGACTTTCACTTTCAGTTGTCGATGATGAAAGAGATTCTAAGCTTGAAGTGTCGAAGATGAAGTTCCCTCAGTCGAAAGACTGAGTTTGAATGAAAATGGAGGTAGAATGGTGTAAAAAATCATAAGTCTCAGTTTTACCAATTACAAAGGTTAAAGTACCCGGAGCCAAAGTCGACCCCAGAAAACACGGCATCTGAGCCATGCGATATAGGTTCCAGTGCCCTTGATCCTCAGACTATCCGTACGATTACAATGGGAGACAACAATTCAACACAGAACTGATCTGAATCTACTTGAGCTGCGAACTGAAGTTGAGGGTCATCGTTCAGGCAGAGCTGTGAGCCGCTGCATGGCACAAAAAATCCCCACATGTTTTACATTCATCGAACTGATGTTAACTTTACATTAACCTATAAAATAGGGGTTGTTCAGTTTGAAAAAACTATAGAAATTAGAATTTTTTACTTTGCTTTGTATGTAAAAGAAGATGAGCAAGACTCCAGCTTGGGGGCTTCATGCCAAATTGTATCACCCTGCTCTAAAATGTAGTGGCATGTACATGTAACTATACAATTTAGCACTGACTGACCTCGGCCGACGAACTTGGATTTTCATACGTTTGAAACCACCTGGCGCTCGGAGGGAAGTACACCTGCCTGTCCACGGCACCCTCCACAGTCACTGGGCAGATCATCAAAGCCGGGCCGAACATAAACTGGTCGTCGATGAGCCAGGTCTCCTCATCGTTGGGGAATTCCTCCATCAGCGAGCGGGCAACTGTGCTGCCATTGGCTGTGGCGTGGTAGAACTGAGTGTACATGTAGGGCAGGAGCATGTATCGCATAACGATGTTATGGCTGCAGTGGAGAATTAAAAACCGAGTTATATGATTTTCATAGTTATCTGCGGTTCGTATTAATTGTAAATGGAACTATTAAGAATAGTTGGTGTAACAGGTAGGATTTCGCGTTCTGCCTGCACCTTCTGCTCACGTCGGATAGCAAAGAATTGAATTCGAAGCACGGTATTTTCTGGTCCCAGGCTATTGTGGTCTACAGCCCAGTCGAAGCAATGGGCATGGGCCATGCCTTTGGGCCCGCAGAGGCGGGCAAAAGAAAAGTGACGCGAGCGCCTCCTGCACTGTCTGTCCTTTTATTTTAAACACGAGCATACGCGTGGGAACGAAAATTCTTATACTGTCTAACAAAAGTTCTTGTACGGCTGCTTCTGTTGCCTCTAGTATCCATAATTTCCATCCGTTTCAAATGAAAATTAGTGCAAATGAAAGCTGGCAATCTCTGCAACATTTTCTGTTTCACCGTATTTTTTTATTCTGGAGTGGCTCGGAACAGCTTGCCGTTTGGCACAGACAGGTCGAATAAAAAAAGTGACAGAATGACATAGAGCAAGCAGTCTATGGCCAACTTGGCTGTCTAGGCCTTATTTTTTCGTCACTAAATGTCTAGAAAACCAGTTAGGCGACAGTTTAGGCCATAGACATGTCGCCTGGGGTAAAGAAGTAAAGCAAACCCCACACACAGAGCGATCGATCGACAGAAGGCTTCCTAGACACTGTGGAGTTTATCAGCGCGTGAAGAAAGTTGGCCATAGACTGCTTGCTCTATGTCATTCTGTCACTTTTTTTATTCGACCTGTCTGTGCCAAACGGCAAGCTGTTCCGAGCCACTCCAGAATAAAAAAATACGGTGAAACAGAAAATGTTGCAGAGATTCCCAGCTTTCATTTGCACTAATTTTCATTTGAAACGGATGGAAATTATGGATACTAGAGGCAACAGAAGCAGCCGTACAAGAACTTTTGTTAGACAGTATATAAGCTACATAAAACAAAAATGGTTTTAGGCAGCCGCCCTTCGCAAATATGACTGCATTCTATGCAGTTCATAGTTGGTTTATTCAGTTCCCAACACCAAAATCCGTCCATACACTCAGAGTCTCACGCGTACGCTTGTATACTTCCGGCTTTTTAGTAGATATAGACAGATATGGGCAGTTCAGTCTTAATAAATGAATAATACTGAAGTACATCAGCTACTCATTTACTGCACGCACCGAAGGATCTGCTGCGCTTTCAGACTGAACGCAGCGGGGTCCTGGTCCGGCAGGCCCAGGCTGTTGTGGTTCCGCATGAACGGGTAAAACGCTCCCAACTGGGTCCACCGGATGCACAGCTCCTCTGTGGTGGCCGTGTTAAATCCGCAGACATCCGTTCCGGTGTTGACGATGCCGTACAGGTTGAAGCTCAAGATGTTGGACAGAGAGTAGCGCAGGTTGTACCAATCGGCGTTGTTGTCACCCGTCCAATGGAAGGCGAATCGCTGAATGCCTTAAATTTATCAGAGCAAATAATTCTACTGTTAAAATGTTCGTGTTTCTACTTTTAGCGTCCTTTTGCGGACGCCCTGCAAACTTTTTAAATTGATTGACAAAACACGAACCTGGAAAAGTGCTCCGGCTGAGCACAAACTGTCTCTGCCGTTTGTCCTTCTGACCATCCGGTCTGGTTCTGAGCACCTGCCAGGTAGCTTTGGCCTCAAAGTAAGAGTACAAGTTGTGAAGATCGTAGTGGCTGCCCAGGTACTGCCTGGCAGATGGGCAGACAGTTTCTCTGAACAGAATGTTGTAGCCGAGAATATGCGGCACGTATGGCGGGAAGTCGAGCGGGTTGCCTTTGGGACAGCCAGTGTCGGAGCCGTGGTAGACATTGCTTGGCTCGTTCATGTCGATCCACAGGCCATCAACCGGGTATTTGGAGAGGAACTCGCTTGAGCTGCGCTGCCAGTAGAGCTGCGAGGCAGGTAGCGCAGGTGCAAGTTCTTAACTGGGATACTTGAAATATTTATGTTGAATTCAGAATTCTTGAATTAATCTCCAAACGTATCGACAGTCTTGAATGTCAAATATTACAGGATTAAAATCGAGTGTACGAGCGTATATTCTGAATAAATGTATCAGGACTCACTCAATTGGCAGTCTTGGCTCACGAGACGCATTTACCATACTAACATTGACTTGTGATTCAATACTGGATTATAGCATGTGTTGTTTGCGACTTTAAAACTGAAGAAACTGGATTCACTTGCAAGCAGTTAATGCATGTAAGTCAGCAGTTAAACAAAATAAGTGCCCTGGGTTTTCTGACACTACGTTGGCAGTGTTTTCTTACATGTAACAGGCAAGCTGTTTCTAAAGTCTGCAGTTTTGCATGTTTACAAAATGTTGCGCAGTAATGACACTTATGACCCCCGTAGTGTTTGAATCAGAAAAGCGACTAATACTTGCGATAACGTAATCCTGTTGGAACAAGCAAAAGGAAGCATTCACTGTGCTATGCGTCACAGATGATTGCAAATTTGATAAGAACTGTAGCGAATTTAGCAAGGCTAATACTGATAATTAGACACTTGTCGCTGTCTGTCTGTCCAACCCCCATTTCTTAAGCGTATTTTAAACCATGCCACAATCTTTTCCATATCCTTACCGTGGCATTCGGATGGGTGAAGTCCGGCCAGAGGACCTCACCGGGCCAAACCTTGCCCACAATGTAGGACTTGTTGTCCGCTGTACGCATGAACACGTCCATTTTGATGCCGAGGTCGTAGGCCAAATAGCCTTTGGCATTGTTTTTAATGCCCGGATCAACGATCACGACAAACGATCGATGCTGACTGTGCATCTGGTTGATGAAGGTGTCTAGGCCTCCGAAATTTTCTGCCCCTACCGTCCAGTCCTGTGCAATGGTTCGGAACGCATTTATCGAGAGATAGTAAATTTTAGCTTTCTTCCAGCGACCTTGTAATGTGCATTAAAAACAACTAAGTAAAGCAGCTTCAGAGCTCCAACCTTATATTCGTTCATGTAGTCAATGTCAGCCCACATCACATCGATGGGGATGTTGATTTTCACGTTTCGCTCGTAGATGTACTTTAGCCTGGTCAGGTTACCGAACCCATAGCGGCACAGGTGGTAGCCGAGCGACCACAGCGGGGGCATCATCGGTGGGCCCAGCAGCTCATGGTACTGCTGAATCACGTCCTTCGGCGTGGGACCAACGAACACAAAGAAGTCCAGGATGCCCCCGATAGTTCGGTAAGTGACGGTGGCTCTCTGACCGAGCCGCGGCTGCAGCATCACCTCTTGGGCGTTGCTGTTCAGCAAGAAGATGCCGAAAGCTCGGCCTCCCTTCCCGACAGCCAGTAGGAAGTTGTGCGAACCGTAGAGGTTCTCGTTCGGAGTGGGTTCGGCGTCGTGGTTCCACAGCACGAACCGCTTCCACTGGTTGAGCGGCTTGGCGAATGGTCCGAGGTGCTCGCCGAGACCGTAGATGACCTCTGCTGACAGACCGATCGACAGCTGAAGTTGAAGTGTTTTGGATGTGAAACTGCGAATGAGGAACCGAAATGTGAATTTCATGACTGAAAATGCCTAATATTGCGTCTGAAATTGGAGTAGAAGCTCGGATACATTTGTCTAAAACCCAGCATTTGTTCTGGATGATGTTGACTGGAAAAGCGACGGTCTTGTGCAAAATGATTAAATGTTACAGAATGTTCTTTATTATCAGACTGAGGCATCCAAAAGTTCAGTCATAACAATATATTTTAGCACCAACTAATAGTACTCTACAAAAGTGCACGCTGTTTGTTATAAGTTGTTTGTCTATGTCAGTTCTATCAAAGTTTGACGGAACTCATACGCGACACTGTACCCTTCGTATTATCACAGAGTAAAGACTATTCCTTTACTCTAAAGACATAGTTTACTTCTGTTGATTATCTTTAACGTACTTGTAGTGTCCTGGTTATCGAGAACGCAAGGTATCCCGAGCAAGGGATCCATAGCAATCGAAAACATTAAAAGCCATATAAGGCAGTGTGAGGTAAGTAAGGCATACGTTAATAGCAAAGGTACGATGGGCATCCCAAAAGTCCGTTCAGTATGTGCCGTTTTTACCATAAACGACGAGTAAAGAGCTCAATCGCTCGCTGTTATTTACTAGAGCAACCCCTCTCTGACTTTATAAAATTTTGAGCTTATACATCGAATATTCGAAGTGTTATAATAAATTAACCAGTCTAGTAATTTTAAACTCGGCCGATCTGATTAACTGATGGAGGACGTTAACAATATCGAGCAACGCTTGTACATCAAAGCCGAATTTTTGCGAGGAACAAAAGCTGCACAAGTTCACCAGCAACTTGTTGAAGCATTCAAAGACCGTGCCTTTAACGAGCGATCTGTGTACAATTGATATGTGCGCTTCAGAGATGGGCAATCGACATCGAGGATGGCCAGCGATTAGGACGGCCAAGTGAGTCTCAATCAGATGCCAACATTGAGCTGGTGAAGGGCATCCTCGAAATCGATCGTCGGTTATTCTCCGGACCTGAGTCCTTGTGACTTCGATCTCTTTCCAAAGCTAACAAATCAGCTACAAGGCCACCGCTACTACTGCCTGGACGAACTCTTCAGCATCATCGTCCGAGTCATTCAACACCTGTGTGATTCTGGTGCTACTGACGGAGTCAAGAAACTACCAGAGCGCTGGCAGCGTCTGATTGCGGCCGATGGAAGTTATTTTGAAGGCCTATGAAGTTTTTAAACTTTCCTGTTGCACTGTTGCGTTTTTATTCGGTGACAGAACGGACATTTGGGATGCCCTTCGTACGGCTAGTTAACGAGACCCTCAGACCGACGAATCCTGCATTCAAATGAGCTTGTCGGCCAGTGATTTGGTTCAATATGAAGCTCTGGTTAAGCAGCTTCTCCATATCTCAAAATAAAGAAATAACTGTATTTACAGTGTGTCCCTGGATATCAAGTCCCTCAGCTTCGTACCTGTATAAACTGGTCGCCGAACAGCAGAGGCCCGAACGCGCTATCCGACGATCCGGTGTCGAACAGCGGCCAAGCGTCCGAGTTTCTCGTCACCTGAACGAAAAACCGCTCGCCAGCAGAGCTCGAAGTTCGCACGCTGAACTGTTGAGCTGCCGCTCCGGTCTCATCGCCTCCGAACAGCGGCAGCGGCACCCGCCAGCGACTCGTGTCGGGCCGGTCGGCGATTTGAATTCGCGCCACTCGGTCCGAGTGAGCCGACACGCTGAGCGACACCTGAGTTTGGTTGGGGAGGACGACATTTGAGCTCAATAATTGACAGGTAACAATTGTACGAGGTCAGATGTGGCAGGTAACAAAAATAGGTAAGAGTTCTTTCCTAGAAAAGAGGGCCGTATCCAAAAGGAGTTGTTAACAATTTAATTTTTTGACCTTACTACATGGTGCTCCTTTGGCTAAACAACTAGTGTAACCGATCTAACGCAGTAAACATATTTACGAGCTTCATGTACATGAAAATGAATTTATTTGTCAATTTAGTTGTGTCGCGGTGCACTTGAACGGCTAAGCCCATTCTTGGCTGGCAGTCGGGACCACATCCCCGTCTTAATAGATCACGTCCAAGCCCTCAGGAACCACGCCCTCGGGGACCACGTCCCCGCCTTTGGGGACGACGTCCTCGCTTTTGGGGACAACGTCCACGCCTTCTGAGACCACGTCCCGCCTTCCGGGACCGCGTCCCCTCGAGGACGACGTCCCAGCCTTCGGGGACCACGTCCTCGCCCTGGGAGACGACGTCCCTGCCATCGGGGACCACGCCCTCCGGGACCACGTCCCCGCCCTCGGGCTGCCGAAATCTAGAAGAAAATGTTGTTCGCATAAGCGTGAAAGCCACTCTGCAAAATGCCAAATTGCAGACTGCAACTTGTACTGCAGGTCCACTTCTCAAATTCACACCTGACCAAGCTGCTCCCAGTGAAGATTCTGCAAGTAGTCAGATGCTACCGCAATATACAACTAATGAAAACGACTCGAGCCGCTGAGCAGTTCTACATCTTTTAGCTGTAGAAACGCAGCTTTCCCTCCAGATCCAATCGTTATAACTCCTTGAGTCAATAGATGCGTCAAACAAATATGTCAGACAGACCGGAAGGCTTATTAAAAAATCTTGAAAAAAAGCACATATTTGGCTCCGAAAGTTGCTTGGAAGCGAGTCAGCGAGGAGTTAAAGCAATTGACAGGTTTTGATTTGTCACCTGAAGTGCTAAAGAAGAAGTGCTTCAAGCTAAGAGAAAAGAAAGCTTTGTATTGGCCCAATAAGCTTATCAAAGAGGCTAAAGAGGACGAATGTGACGATGATCCTGTCAACCTCGACAAGCTGGCGAATGACACCAGTGAGCACAGCACATTGGTCATGAATCTGGAGGATCCAGTGCTGCAGCCCTTGTTGTCAAGAGTATCAGAATCGCTAAAGGCCAGCGGCATAAGTATTTCAGTGCGAAAATTGTATATGCTTCGTAATCAACAACTGCTCATGAACTTCCGTCTGGTGAAGCTTCAAATGTTTAAAACTACTGCGCCTGTTCTTCTCTTTCACGGCACGACAAGGAATAATGCCGAACTGATTCTAAGAAGTGGATTCAAAATTGGTGAGAGGGCTGGAACTTTCGGCAATGCAATATATTTCACCGACTCTGCGGCCAAGGCAGTTAGGTACTGCCGAGAAAAAGAAAAGTATATTCTTGCCTGCCGCGTCAGGCTCGGCAGCATCTTGCAACAGCGTCATGAAATGCGCGAACTGGATGCTGCCAAGCTGCACCGCATCGGATTCGACTCAGTGCAGGGGCAGCAGGTGACAGCGAACAAACCTGGATTCGCGTTTTCTGAGTTTGCTGTATTTAGAGCCGAGCAAGTGCTTCCCGTCTATGTAGTCATCCGCAGCATAGATGACTGATGCGTTTAGCAGAAGAAGAGAAAGGAACTTTTATTTTAACGCTTTTATTTATCTGAATTCACCCATCAGTAGTCTTGTGCGACACATACTTTTAAAAATCAGAGCGACATTTTGTTTAAACTAAATATAAGGGATTCTTTGTGCAAAAATCAACGCTTGACGAAACCAAAGAAATTATTTAGTTGTCACGTAGTCACTTTGTAACGATGTGTTTGTATCTATTGACTCTGTGCGACAGATTGGAAGGAGGGGAAGGGGAAGGAGACTTCTGAAATTGGAGACTTGACGACGCCGAAAATTCACAATGTCAAAGGCGGGGCGTGATCTCTTAAGGCGGGGACGTGGTCCCCGAAGGCGGTGACGTCGTCCCCGAAGGCTGGGAAGTCGTCCCCGAGGGCGAGGACGTGGTCCCCGAAGGCGGGGACGTGATCCAAGAAGGCAGGGACGTCGTCCCCAATAGCGAGGACGTGGTAGTCGTCTAGCAGGTAGACGTGGTAGAACTCATCTGGATTCATCAAAACTGAAGCACGAAAATCATCTCGATTCGCTTCACCTTTAAGTTGCTTTTCTCTAACGAATACTTGTCTTAATCCTAGTCCTACGTCTAGTTAGTCCGAAATCCCATAAAGCCGTGAGCCGCACCTGGTCAATCTGCCGAGAAGGCGGCCAGCCAGAAGGTCCCGAGTCTCGCCGAAAGTTGAGCGCTGCGCCACCAGCTGGGGAGTCCCGAGAGCCCACCAGTCTGTAGGCGGGGTAGTCAGCTGGGTAGAAGCAGAATGGCTCCGAGTCATCATTTACCGTCTCGCTGTCGTCTCGCCAGCAGCAGCCGCGGCCGTGGCAGGCGCTCTCGGAGGCGCCGACGATCTCCGGCCAGCAATCGACTCTAGCATTGTGCGGCAGAGCGCTGGTTGAGCACTGCATGGCCGTTGCTGAAGCTGCTGTGAGCAGCAGTGCAAGCAGTGGGAGCTGGCAAGCCATGTCTGTGCGAGAGATACGGCTGGAAACCAAAGAGTGGCTTTGCGTCCCGCTGCGCGCGTTTTATGCGACCAAAACTGCACACGTGGGCTGGGTAAGACCTTGTCGGTTTAAAGCGAGTTTACTATTGGCTGAGATTTTAGGCTCCGCAAATAGACTGCAGTAATCTTTGAATTCTGTCGCAGTTTTGTTGATTTTGAAGCATTACAAGGATATGGACGATTTTTCGCTGAAAAATAAGAAATGCAACAGGCCAACTGTGAATAGAATTTAATGTTGTCGTCTTATGATGGTTTTTGTAATGGACGTTTAAGCGATTGACGTTTTGTTTTTACGTTCTAAGCCATGTAATCAAAAATTCTCCTCCAGTATTCACACGTGCGCCCACACAGAGTGTACAGCCGCACTGACTTTCTAATTGTCAGACATGTACACTCTCTGTGCATTGGGGGTTGGCCCTCATGAATTGAAGTCCAAGGAGCTGATACATGCGTTCTTCTGGGTGTTATGTAGACAGGTGTTATTGCTTCCGGAGCAAAGTGTGTCGACAGGAGTATAAAATCAAATTAGGCACTCAGATTGAGAAACTGCATTCTGTGCTGATCTGTGTGTTTATCAATTAGGCACTCAGATTGGGAAACTCCATTCTGTGCTGATCTGTGTGTTTATCAATTAGGCACTCAGATTGGGAAACTCCATTCTGTGCTAATCTGTGTGTTTGTCAAATTAGGCACTCAGATTGGGAAACTCCATTCTGTGCTAATCTGTGTGTTTATCAATTAGGCACTCCTTGTCCTTGTCCAGATATTCCTTGTCCATGTACGCGTACTCATTTCTCTTACCTCTTCACTCCTCCATTTACAGGATTTGCGGAATGCTGTCCGAATCGGATTCAAAATGTAGCTAAAGGTGTAGCTCGAAGATTTTCGAGTCCTTCTCGGCCCGGAAGTCGAGCAAACTCGATAGACGCTTCAAGGGTCCGGCAGAATATGAATATAATTCCAGAAGCATAAAAAAGGCATGGCTAAAGCTACTGTAAATGGTTTTGTAGGGTGCGCTCGTCAATACATGGCTTGTGACGTTTCCAGAGTTGACAGAAAATGCTGCACGAACTTCTCGTGTCAGTACGACTGATAGTACGAGCGTACGACAGTAATGTTGATTATTAATACTACCCTATATCTCCATCAAAACTAAACAATTTTATTCCTTGTAATCAAAATAATAAATAAACAAATACAGAACCGACCAGTCTAATGTTGTTAAAATAAAGTCAAAATTGACCAAAGTTTATTTCTCTTAATAAGCTATGCAAGCTTTGTACTGGATGCCAGTAGACGAACTGGCTAAAATGACTTCATTGCTTGTAAATAAATAAATCTTGCATTTTGAATCCAAATAACTAATAAGCCAGTTTGAGCACTGATGAGGCGCCAGTTTGAGCATTGATGAGGCGCCAGTTTGAGCATTGATGTGAGCTATCCGCAGTTACGGACTCGCGAGGGTGGGACGAGGACTCGTCATTAAAACTGCATTACTTGAGCGGCAAGGTCTTTAATTTCAACTCGTTTAGGTGCCTAGGCCCGATGGCATCTACCCAGCGTTCTTGCACGAGGCGGTGAAGAACTACAGCTTCTTGGACCTCATCTGTCATCGTCTCGGAGCTTGCGTAGAACTGGGCTATGTACCAGTTGCGTGGAGGCCCTGGCGGTCTTTATCCCCAAGCCTGGAAAGAGTGACTACCAATCGGTGAAGACCTTCAGGTCTATCAGCGTCAGCTCTTACTGCCTGAAGGTCCTCAAAAGTTTGGTGGTTTGACGCCTGCGGTCAAGCTGAAGCGCTTTCCACTCTAACAGAACCAGCACGACTTCCGCGCGGGCAGGTCCACTGACGCGTCGAGAGTGCCCTCAATGTCATCGTTGACTTCCTGGAGAGACCCGTTCTTGTCAGTGGCTTTGCCCTCTCGCTTTTCCTGGACGTTGAGGAGGCCTTCGACAATGTCATCCTTAATACCTTGGCAGAGCCCTAATATCCAGGGCCACGCAGCCTCACCATGTTCATCATCCGGATGCAACGATGGCAAGATAGATGCAACGATGAGCTGGAGACCTACTGACAGAAGAGAAACGAGCTCTGTCTGGAAGAAGGAGTCATCTTCTGGGGTATTCGAGTCATTGTTCCAGCCAGGCTTCAGAATCATGTTCTAGACCTGCTGCACGAGGGTCATCTCGGAATTGTTTCAATGAAATAATTTGCTCGCCTGCATGTCTGGTTTCCTGGAATTGACAAGCAAATAGAAAGAGCTGTGAAGCGATGCAAAGGATGTGAACTGCAGCGAAGCAAGCCGCCGGAATCGTCTGTACACCCTCTCTGTTGGCCTGAGAAGCCATGGACACGACTGCAAGCAGATTTCTTTGGACCGTGCTATGGATACAACTGGCTAGTGATTGTTTATGCTACATCGAAAGGGGTGGAAATCTTTCCATTGAAGGTTGCCAACGCTTTCAACACTATTCAAAGTTTCAGAGGGACGTTTGCCCGTTTTGGAATTCCATGACAAATACTAACAGATAACGGAAGTCAGTTTACATCACAAGAATTTGTCGAATTCACCAAATCGAATAATATCAAGCATATATTCAGTGCAGTTGGACATCCAAGAACAAATGGACTCAGTGAGCGAATGGTTCAAACGGCAAAGAAAGCAATCAGAGCAGGTATGAAAAGCCATGGAAATCCTATCTTTAGCCTGCAGAACTTCTTATTTCGATATCGAAGCACTCCACACAGCACCACCGGCAAGTCACCAGCTGCTCAAGCCTGACACGTATTGGAATGTCCTGGACTCGCAAAGTGAGCAGATAATGCGCCGGGAACAGATTCCACACAGAGAGTTTCAGGTTGGCGACACTGTGCTTGCTCTTGACTTCAGAAGAGAGAATGAGAACAAATGGGCGCACGCTAAAGTGATGAAGCAAACTGGACCACTATCCTATCAAGTTGAAGTCAACGGACAGATTTGGAAAAGGCACGTTGATCACCTCTTTAAGTCCGAACTGGAAGTTCCGCCTACACTGGATAGTGGATTCAATGAAAAGCTACAGCCCTCGAATAATGCTAGTACATCGTCTGAGTGCAATGCATGGAAGCCAGCCCAGGAGGAAACTGAGACATCGGGATCCAAGCTGGAAGACTCTACTCAGAGAGCCATAGACAAAGGCAAGGCACAAGACGCAACACCGAACAAACCTAAGAGCGACTCTGAAGGCAACGGCAATCATCAATTGGCTGACAAGCGAATGTTGCGGGATCGATCAAAGCTGAAGAAGCCGGACTTTTTTGTAGCGAAGTGAATTCAGAAACTGATGATATGAACTGAACTGTCATATCAAACAATTATTTTGTTGACAAAAGGGGGAACGATGCGTATTCTATGTTAATATATATATTCTATTCTGACATTTTCGCTATTTTGTTTAAGGGCTGGGCCTGTCAAGCTAGATTCTAAAGGGCCACAGCAAAAGAAAAAGGAAATAAAAGGAAAAACCTTGGCCGCTCAAATACGCGGGATTAAAATCGTCTGTGATAAGCTCATCACAAAAGTTTATACGTCAAAGGACGTAACAGAGGCACTCTAGTGACCGGGAGTATTTGAGCAGGAATGATGCCATTTGCCACTCTAGCGAGGCACTCTAGTGACCAGGAGTATTTGAGCAGGAATGATGTCATTTGCCACTCTAGCGAGGCACTCTAGTGACCAGGAGTATTTGAGCAGGCTTTATGCCATTTGCCACTCTAGCGAGGCACTCTAGTGACCAGGAGTATTTGAGCAGGAATGATGTCATTTGCCACTCTAGCGAGGCACTCTAGTGACCAGGAGTATTTGAGCAGGAATGAAGTCATTTGCCAATCTAGCGAGGCACACTAGTAACCAGGAGTATTTGAGCAGGCAGTCAAATAGGCCATAGCCAACGGTCGAGCCACTGCTTAGGACTTCAATCGGGAGTCCGCGGGACCAACCAGTGAGGGAGCCTTTTGTGCCTGTGAATAGCGATGGTACTAAACTACTGAGGGTAATATGGGGGAACATTGTTGTTAAGGAATTCTTATTGAATTTTAATAAGTCGGCGTTTATTGAGAGTCTTGAAAAAGATAGCAAGAGAAGATTAACACTGAATTTAGCTCTGGCGCAGCTCAAACAAAACTTAGTTGTACAGGTTTGGATTTGGAGACCATAGACATATAATTAAGAAGTCTGTTATAGAAAACTCTAGAAGGAAAACTGGGATTCACTTACCGTAAATAGAGGTGGCTATTTAAGATAAACTATTATAACACCTTTAACAATTGTTTCCTTGCTCGCACCCACAGAGCCTGAATTGAGCAATGAATGAGAAGTCAGGCACCGGTTCGAAGAATTCATTCACAAGTAGAACCCCTGCGATCAAGAAGCTCATTCGGTTTAGGCGGGGTTTGAGAAACATAACCCAAGGACAAATATCTGTCTGATATGTGCTCTTGTTTGCAGAAAATTACACTGAATTTGGATATGCACCACAAGAGAAGGCACTGATTTCACCATCTTGTGAACACGGATGGCTAGCTAATGCAGCTGTCTCGATCTGCGACCGAGCTTGCTGAATGTCGCCAGCAAATCGGCTCTCCTTAAAGATGTTGGCAGCGTCAATATACGTGGATTATTCCTCGGTCAGCAGCTGATTTATCGCTGCATCTTCTGCCGCGTCTCCTGCGTCATCTGACTGCGGTGGAGCACGGCTTGAACCCGCTCAGTGAGCTCTGGTTTGTTTCCCGAAACCGGTAGGCCGTTGTTTCCTCTCAGAGCCGGGCACAGTTAGCCTACTGTGAACTGGGGGAGATCAGACATGACGGCAGATGGAGTCGCCGGTTGCGGAAGCAGCATGCAGTTGCGGCACCGGAAGCAGCCGCTAGGATGCCTTCCAGCGGCGCCAGAAGCAGCGCTGGAGGCCGGCAGCCTCGCCGCTGGAGTTCCTGCTGGTATTCGACGCGAGCTGTGTCTGACTGTCTGTCTGTCTGTCTGTCTGTCTGTCTGTCTGTCTGTCTGTCTGTCTGTCTGTCTGTCTGTCTGTCTGTCTGTCTGTCTGTCTGTCTGTCTGTCTGTCTGTCTGTCTGTCTGTCTGTCTGTCTGTCTGTCTGTCTGTCTGTCTGTCTGTCTGTCTGTCTGTCTGTCTGTCTGTCTGTCTGTTTGTCTGACTTGCCGGGTCGAATTGCAAGACATGAATGTTCTCGTCGAGCAAGTGATGTTTGAAGACTCCGACTGTTCAACATTGGATGAGCTGCTTGCTTTGCTGCCAACATCTGACGAAACCATCAATGAACTGGAGGTCATTGTTGCTCAACAGTACGATGCAACGAAGATCAAATCTACTGAGAAGCAGGAAATTTTTGCTGTTCGTAAACTAAAGGATTTTTTGACTGCGTATTCTTTTATTGATAACTGCGACATCGACACTTGTGACGTTGAATACCTGCTACCTATGCCTTTCTTGGCTATAACCTAAAAATTAGGTACCTGACGCATGAAAAGCGCAAGGTTACGGAGATGGGTAACATGTCGGACGCACTATCAGCCACGCTGTATGGATCCACCAGCAAAACCGATGAACCTGAATAGAATTCTTTGACCATTGCTAATTCTAGTTCCATGACTGCTACCTTTGCTGACGTTGCCCAAGAGCCGGACCCAAAAGTGGTCGTGCCTGGATCACCAAGCTCGGACCTGTTTCGTCCAGTCAGTACCTTATAAATCAGGTGATCGACATGGATTCCACCAATATGGAGGGGAACCGTTCAGCGTTTTCGCTTAACTTCAATGGAACTTTTGCGAAATGCGTGTTCAATTTTAAGCCCTAGGATGCAACCTGGCATCGTCAATGCTACCCAAACTGAAAAAAACTGCTAAGTTTTACCAACATTTGTTTTAGTAGTATTGCAGTTTTATGTTTTAAAGTCCTGTGGTTTTGACGTTAGATTACTGTATCAAGTTCCAGTTCAACTTAAATAATAAGAAGTATTCTAAAAATAGAAGCGTGCAGCAACGGGACGTTACTTCACGCAAATTGGACGTTGCGGCACATTGTCTATGGTAAAGACATTTACTAATGCACTGCCAAATCGTTAGTCAATGGGTTACGAGGCGTTTTAGTTATACTCGTAGCATAGACTAAACATCAGTGAATAGTATGCTAGAAAGAAAATCAGTTGCAAAGCAAGGAGTACTCACGACGCAGAACTTAAACTTCATGGCGATTTTATTTGTGAAGCGATCTATAAATATACACAAGCACTCTCTTACAAGCAATACGACTTCAAGCGTTGCAATTCACATATAAAATCGCTATCTAGTCCATAATGTTTACTATAAAGAATGCGTTCAAGCGGGCCTGAAAAAAACTCCTACCAAGTTTAATTTCTGCGTCCTGAGTTTTTGAGTAGTCCTTGTTGCAAAGTCCAACAAAGGAAAGAAATACGCTCGTAGTAAAGAGAAGCAGGAAAAAAACGAACATCAAAATGCTTTCTATCAAATGGTCCGTGCTGGGGTGCAGAGGTATTTGACTCTCGTTCTGAAGCGTCGAACCAATATTATCTCTGGCAACAAGTTTAGCGACGCCAATCGAATTCTGCGCGTCAAGGTGCGTCATTTCTTTTGTGAAAGGGTTCTGTGAAGCAGCGCGAGCCAATAAAGGAAGTTTATTGAAAATGCGCGAATACTTCAACCGTTCCATCGCTGAGAGGTTGCAAGACGAGATACTATTAACGTTGCTGTTCTGTGTGAGAGAGGACAGAAGCACCTGTCGAGTCTAAAGCAAGTTGGCACATGTTAAGACTGTGTCGACGTTGATGGCAATCCAGATCTTGCATTGCCACCACTTACGATAAAAAACAGAGTATTGATCCAACAAAATGCAAGGGAAACCAGAGCAAGCAGAGAGCCGGATCTACGGTTGTCAGTGGGAATTGATTCTGAAGTATCAAGTTTGTTGCCGCAGAATTCTCCGTCATTCTTCCCACGTCCATTAAGCAACAATGAAGGATGGCGTCTTCCTCCCGGCCTGCTACGCAAGTGCGTGGTGTCAATTGGTTGGCTGCTTTCATGAAGCCCATTTGTAGTATGCGCAACCTGTCCAAACAGTACACGAATCACTGCGTCCGAGTTACGCGAATCACAGATACAATGGAGTACCTCTAGGTACGCGTAAAATAAGGGCGGTCAATGGACAGAAATCGGAGTCCATTGTCCAATGTTATCTTGAACGTAAACGATATTGACGTTGTCTAAACAATCGTAAGTCAAACATTTAATGCTTACTGGATTACTTAGTGATGATCATATTTATTATTTAGCCAACATTCCAGCAATATTTTTGTGCATTGCAGGTTAAAAAAAACATACGAGCTTAAAACAGGAAACTATTTATAACACAGTGAAATTATTTTTACCGCAGAATAAAACAAAATTACGTTCTTGAGTTCAGTGGCGGATACCTGAAAAAAGTCATTGGGGGAACCAAGCAAATTTTTGCCAAGTACAGAGCTATCCCCTCCGCCCCCCAGGTCTTTTTACGCTCCAGAATCCGCCCCCTCAACTAATTTCAGTGATATCTTCCCTCCATCTTCATGAATGCAACAAGCGCCACCGGCGCGGAGCAGTTAACCCGTGATTTGCATGCGAGCAGGTCTTGTGCTGGATCCGGATGTGAGCCCCCCGCAGGTATGGATGCTGTAAGCAAAGAGCTGCACAGCTGACAGTGAAGGACTCGGCTAATTCACTTTAGCACATACCCGCCAAACGTACTCAGCAGCTTCCAGCGAGGCATTGCTTGCACCCTGCCAAGAGTCCAGCTTTTCTTGGAGCAGCTGCTGTGGCACCAGCTGCTGCTGTGGTGCCTGGCATGCAACACTGGCACCGGTGGGGGCGCAGGCTGCTGCCATGGCAGCCTTGCAGTTGTCGTCTTCGCAGTTGTGGAACGTCGAGTCAGACTGGGCCAGGCCGCTTGCAGCCACGGACCGCAGGGCACCGAAGAAGAGCTGACTGATCTGTCGTTAAAACCGTCGGATGATGCAGAAAATATTTTGAAGAAGAGAATTGTGCGATGCCCTTTGCTTCCGGATGCAAACTCATGTACATTGCTGCATGACCAACAGTCAAGTTACGTTTTCGAGACAGTTGCGTACCACGAATTAGGGTGAAACATCTCAGTATTTAATTTGGAAAATATAGTCTCGCTGTTAATAGATTTTGTGAATTTACCTCAACGAGATCGCCGTGACTCGCGGCTGACGAAGAAGTTCCAGCAGTAGTAGAATGCGACAAAGCCGAAGCTGCCAATGACAATGGTGGGTGATAATGATGGCAGTAAAGATGGCAATGACAGCGTACACCACAGCGATGAGGGAGAAGACAAGCAATCTACAGTGGGAAGTTCAGCTGGAACGGTGCGAGAGCCGTATGTTAGAACGTATAGAGTTTGGTATTTGGAACATTTTTTAAACACGGTCGAGCGTACTGTTAGAAATTTTCGAATATCATGTCATGATTTTGGAAAAAATAAATGGAATTAGTTGAATTGCTGTCTGTATACATTGCTTGACAACGAGCAATCCCAAGGGTAAGCAACGTCTTTTTGATTTCAAATTGGTTTCAACAGCGCCTGAGGTTGTTCTGAGACGAAAGACGGCTTGTATTTCTTCCTTTCATTGTACGCTTACAATTGCACGGGGCGGTGAGACTTGAGGGGCATTTACAGAGCTGAGACAGTGTAATGCAGGCATTTATATACAAGTATTTAGAAGAAAGTTGTTATGCTAGAAATTTCGATGCATACACAGATTTTTATTCCAAAATTTTAGGATGATAAAGTTTTCACTAATTAATTAATACAAGGCTTCATTAAACTAGCTTAAACTAGCTAGCTTCATTAAATTGTGAAAACCTGGATTAATTTCTGATTTTAAAAGCACTCAATAGATTTTAGTGGTCAGCGTTTGACTACAAAAAGGAATGATTCAATTTTGCACTACTGATCATAGTAGCTAACAGTGTTACTTAGATTTTTAAATAATTTTCGACGAGTCTAAAAACTTAAGAAATGTCTTGGACAAACTTGATCTCGGAATTTCAGCTAAGCCACCTTGTTCTTACGGTAATTTCTAATCCCATTAACAATACTTTGTCTGCAAAAGATCGAATAGCTATGGGGTATTATGGGTCACAAATCATGCAATTCAATAATTCCTGTAAAAGCTGAGTGCTTACAGGAATCTGATGACAAATGACTTGTTTTATTATCTAAAAAAATCTTTGAAAAATTTAAGAAAAACACTCGATGAAAAACTGAGGATTCAAAGCATCGGATCTTGATTTGAGCTGCTTGCACTAACCTAGTTTTCTAATTAAGAGTTCATGTCAACATAGCCTAATTGGGGCCTCAAAGGAAGTCTTGCTACTAGCTGCTTCCAGGTCAGTGCAGATCACGAATCAGAAGCCAGACGCGAAGCGGAAAACACGGTGAGCCGAAATTGACACAGGCGCGGAAAGGTTTGAGCTTCAACAGGCAGTGATGCTTCTAACTAGCACAAATAGATACTTTTGATGAAACCATCTCGTTTGTCACGCTCATCGTAATGAGCATTGATACTTTTTCAAACCGAAATCAAACCGAAGCACCCGAAGTTAACAGTTCAAAAGCGGACGAACTACCTTGGTAATGTTGAGCAAAAACAGGCTTATTCCATATTCATGCATAATACGCGCTTAGCAAATACTGCTGCGGGCTGTGGGCACCCTGACGTAACAACTTCGGTGACCATCGTCCTACAAGCAGTGCTGACTGACATACAAGCGGCGCCAATATCCACGTACTCGCACACACGCTTACAGGGTGTACATCGGCCTTGATTTTCTAATCGCCAGGCATGTGCACTCATGGGGCTGTGCAGCCCTAATTAAATGCGGCGGCGCACCGAATCGAACAAGGAATGAAGTCGCAAGAGTTGGACACTTTTACTACTGAGATGCTCTGGCCCTCAGAGGAAACACTGCTGATGACCATGCTGTTGACTATAAAAATAAAGTTACCACTTTTGGTGCATATTTACAGTCAAATTGTGTAGCTTGCAACTATACTAAGTTATATGAAGCATATTCAATATAATTAAGGGAGTATGACATCTTTTCACCCAAATCATGAACTATCTGCGTGAGTATTTCGCAGTTATTTTTTCATGAAGAAATCTAAATAACCAGATTTTCTAAGTAATGCCTGACGTTGAAACTCGTGGCGACAAATTAAACAACTTATTACACGTTAGGACGCAGGGCCGTCGCCTCGTGGTCAAGCGGCGCTCTGATTTGCCAGCGGCCCAGGCTCGATTCCAAGGAATCTTGGCTTGGCTCTGCTCGTGCAATTAACGCCCCAGGGGGCCAACCCCCAAAGCACAGTGAAGTGTACTAACGTGACGTCTCCGTGCTTCGTTGAAGTGCGAGCAGAAGGTGACGAGGTGTGCCGCAGTTACCTCCTCTAAAAGCCACAAAAGGGGAAGATAAGGACTTTGTAGTGAAATATGCCTCTGGAAGAAGCCTTAACCAGTAATGACCATGCACATCTCAATGAGGTCAGTTTACCTAAGGAGATCAGGTTTTCGGATATGAAAAACAGAATAAAAGTCTCCAGAGAACCAAAGTTCGAAAGTCTATGGGGAGAAATGGGATAAATGGGGATTTCATGTGAACTTAAGGCTCCAGAATGGAGACTGAAGCATCAGGTCCCGATTTCTCTACGCCAATCCCTTCATTTGAAGCCAAATAGCTCGCATTATGTCGAAAACTCGACCACTTTGGGGATCTCTATGGGGAGAAATATGAGAAATGGGAACTTAATGTGAACTTAAGGCTGCCATTTTGACTCTTAATTTCACATCCCCTTTAATCACATTTCATTTTGACACTGAAAACATCGGCTCCATTCGCTCAGGGCGAATCGACTGGCACTGAGTCTGGGAGCCAGTAAGAATCACGAAAATACTCCCCAGCAGAATATTTTAGCCGGAGAGAACACAAACCGTTAGAGTTGCTGATCTTCATTTACTGGATTAGAATATTCGGTCAAAAAGTAAAATGGATATTGCAGGACTTGCGCCAGCGTTCAATTACACAATGCAGAGTTTACTGCATATTTTACCGGGTAAGTTGAGGTTAAGAACAGAATACCAGGAAAAATTATCTTGAAAACTATTCAATCAAAGCGAAACGTCAACTCCAGAGGTGACCTATCCCGGCTTGTTTCTTCTGTCGTTTGGCTCCGTGGTTGGAACACTGGGGAACGTCATGGTTATTGGCGCTGTCTTTCTGCAAAGGGTTGGAAAATTTCCAGTATTTTTTGTATTTTTGTTATAAAAAATTGCTGACACAGGCA
The DNA here is from genome assembly GCA_002269645.1 of Macrostomum lignano. NCBI lineage: Eukaryota > Metazoa > Platyhelminthes > Macrostomidae > Macrostomum > Macrostomum lignano. Next base: position 9,200 of record NIVC01003935.1, on the reverse strand, counting down.
GTTGCACATCGGAACCGTCACAATGTTGCAGACCCTGCGCCATGCAGGCAACTTGTTCGTCGTGAATTTGGCCCTCGCCGATCTGTGCGTCACGACAATCGTGGACCCGCTTGGAATCACTGGTAAGTCACTGCGCTGCCTGCCTTCAGAAGCCTCGAGGCGAATCATATATAATATTCAAAAAACGGAATTCCAGGTGTAATGCACGGCGAGATCTACTTCGAGCAGCGACCCGCCCTGTGCGAGTTCGTGGCCTCGACCTGCCTCACCGCCTGCTACTGTTCGCTGCTCAGCATCGCTTCTGTAGCCGTCAACCGCTGCATCTTCATCTGCAACAACGCCAGCTACAACAGATTCTTCAACCGGCGCAGCTGCGTAGCGCTCTGCGTCGGCCTGTGGATTGTGAGCTGGCTGCTGCAGTTTCCCAACTTTGTGGGCTGGGGCGACTTCGCCTACGACAGGAAGAACTTTGCCTGCGTGTGGAACCGCATGGCTGACAGGTCCTACACGATCTTCTTCTCCTGCTGCGCTGTAGTTGCGCCCAGCATTGTGATCCTCATCTGCTACTTTCGCATCTTCGTGCACGTCAGGCAGGCGATGGCTCGGGTGCGCCATCTGCAGCTGGGAAATGCCAGAGATGCGCAGAGAGGATCTCCGAACAGCGTCCGACCCGGCGGCAGCGCGGCCTCGATCCGCCTGGCCCGCACTCTGTTCATTGTGTTCGCCGTGTTCGCCTTCTGCTGGGCTCCGTACGCGACTTTTGTCTGCCTCGACTGGGACGACAGCTTTCCGATCCACATGCACGCTTATGCGATCTTATTTGCCCACACAAACTCAAGCGTCAACTTCATCGTCTACGGACTCAGCAACAAGGAATTCCGCGTTGGCTATCGCGCAGTCTGCATGCGGCTGCTGCGCCTGATCTTCGGCAGCCGGTGCAGTCCGGAGGCCAGCGTTGGGACCACCAATCTGAGTAGCAGGATGGAGGTGGAAGCCACCTCGGCTCGCATGAATGCGACGAAACCGATGGTCGGAACGGGACAGGTGTGAAAACAACGGCGACTGAGCAGTGAGCATGGATCAAGAAGTCGCTGAAGTTGCAATATGGAGCAAAGCAAAGCAGTGGGAGAAGTTTTATATGAGAATAGGTAAAAAAGTGAGCGAAAATGATTGGAAACTTGATATGTGAAATGTTTTTGTTGGGTTGGGTCACGTAAAAGACAGTTTTTTATTAATCTTGTTGTTTCCGAAGTTTCATGGTTTAAGTTTTATTGATTATTAGTCATCTGCGGTCGGTGCTTTTAGTTTTCATCCTTGGAAAGTTTTTACTTCAATGCAGTCTATGATTTGTCGCTAAATTTATATAGGATTCGACACTCGATTAGAGATTGCAATTTTGCCGTCATATTTTGCAATGCTGACTTTGCATTGTTTTACTACGCCGATTGATCGATAAGTAACTGCACTTTAGCAAATGCACACGCACACGTATTTACCATATGTTGAATATATCTCAGTTGCTTAAGTCTTATCATCGAACAAGTTATTCACTAAATCTCCTCTATAAAGCTTTGATATTGGATGCTTTCAAAGTCATGATTAAAATTTTACGTTATAAAAGAACACAGTTATCACAAAAGTATGCATCCTCGTATATATGGTTATTTGCTTGTATGTTGTTAAACTTTTAATGTTACATAGAGACTAGAGACAGAAGCTAGCTTAATTTTTGAAAAATTTAGATGCATTCGCGATATTAGCTACTAGCAGCCCTTTCAAGCCCTACGGTAATTTAATTTCATATATATTGTAAATCAAGCGTATGAATGTTATTTTACTGATCATATTAATTTTATAACAAAGCTATACATTAAAAATTTAATATTTTACCAGATAGCTAGTGTTGTTTAGCTATAATATTATTCTCATATTTTATTATTTATTGCAATTCAATTTTTTTCGGTTTCACTAAGTTTCATGAAAAATAATTCAGCTATTTTATCTGGCAACTCTCGATAACACTACTAAGTAAGTATATTTAGTGTTGTGCACCCGGTTTTTGTTGACATAACGATCAAACACATTTTTAACGTTAGATATAAAAAGTTTTATTGGATAGCGTGTTGTTTAACACTTAGAATTCAAATATACCATTCAGTACTTTTTCGTTCGTCTTTTTTAATTAACTAATTTCGAATAGTGCACACTTGTTAGAAAAAACGTATGGGTTAAAATTCAATGATCCAGTTTTAATCTGAACCAAAACTCGATCTTATCCGTGAGGATTTTTATATATTTCGCCAAAAAGACTTAATTACATGTGCAAAAAAGCATTCCAATTAGTAAGTTGTGAATCTCTCTGCCATTTGTTGTGTGATTGGTAATTGGTTGAAACGCGCGATCTTGAAAAGCAAAATCAAAGCTAATTGGATTTTCATTAACACCTGTTCCCGGGTAGATAAAATCATTTAGAAGTTGCAGAGCTGCCGAAGGAAGAAAAATAAAGAATATAGAATACAGAAAGTGCAGTCAGCACGAAAAGCACCCTTTGGTCTAGACTGCCAAAACATAAAATCTAACCTTGTGCGTAATGTAACCATGTGGGAATCGTATAACCATGTGTATTAATGTAACACATATTTGTATGTGATTTGTATGTGTATACCATAGAGTATTCGCGAGGTTCAGGTCACGCGTCCCAATTCTCTAGGCTTGGCGGCTCGCAACGGCAAAGGCAATCGCAACGGACCAAGACCGGAGCTAGTTGCTCACGGCACATAATATCTAACACAACAATAAGAACATTGTGTTCGTTCATTGTGTTACAGCAAGTAACACAACAAAGCGCTTGGTGGTTTTCATTCTTCTACTGTTGTTAAGCGAACTACTCTCCGTCTTAGTCGTTGCGAGCTGCCTTTGCAGGGAACTGGTAATACCTCGTACCACCTAGAAGGCATGAGTCCAAGAATTTGGTATCTACATGCAGGCCTAAGAGCGTGTTTAAACTCAGGAGTGAGACCAGTTTGTGTTCGCATCTCCTCGAAGCTAACCGGCTTTTATCGGAAAGGCCACTGTATGGTTTTTGTTTCACTGCTCATTGAGGCCGCAGGTTCGCTGTTAGTTCGGCAGAGTCAAAGCATAGACAGCAGGCGCTGCACGTTTTCTAAGCTAGCTATAGTTTCTCAGCTATACAATCGAATCATTTTCGGAATTAAGACCGCCCCGAATCGAGTTTTTCAAAGATACATATGGCAGGTCATTCGAGATGTACAAGGCTCAGTAGTATAGGTGAGAAAAATGTCCTTTAGAGGCTGGAAAAGGAAAATCTGAAGGTCGATTTTCAGAAGTATCAGCGGAACAACAAAACGGGAGTAAACTTCCTATGGTTCATGTTGGATGACGGAAAAATTTACCCCAACGAGGACAAGGTCCAGGCCATCAAAAGCATGCCACAACCTAAGAATTTGGCGGAGCTGGAGTCCTGGCTCGAGCTAGAACAGAAAGATGTATCGTTCAGGTGGGAACCATTCAAGAAGATACAGTTTTCAAGAATACGATGCTGCGATAATACGGCCCCAAGCTGCCCATTGAACTGGAAGTTGATACTGTTGGTAGGAACAAATTTGCTTATGTTTAACGCTGTATCGCTTTCTATTTCAAAGCCTGCAGCTCGGCAAGTGAGTCGACCAGGTTCAGTTTTCATTTGCATAATTAATAATGTGCTCGTAGGAGAATACTCTCGGGCACACTCGGCTCCAGTCACAGCCCAAATATTTTATATACAAACAGACACTTCACAGAGGCTCTTGGAGGTGTTCTAAGTCAGGATGGTTAACCTGTTCTGTTCATAAGCAAGGTCCTATCTTGGGCGGAGACAAATTACTCACATATCAAGTGGGAGGCTCTTGGTATCGAAATTCGCAGATGCCACAGGTTTCTATGCTGAAGAAAGTTTAAACTGATCACAGATCACAGGCCACTCATCTTACTAGCCGGGAGTTCTTCCAGCGCGAGCTTCGACTGAACTTCAGAGGATGGCCATTTTCCTGACCGCATATGATTTCGAGATTTCGAGTTTCGAGTACCGACGAGCAAGAATATGGCATCTGATGCTCTTTATCGTCTGGTGATCCCACATAAAAAGAAGCATGGATCGAGATTCACCATTATCTGTGCAGCATTCACGGATCGAGCAGATTGAGTCGATAAGAACAAACATGGCCGACCATAGCCCAGGCCAGGAAGACACACCATCTGCACCTAGGTCCTAGCTTTGTGTGGCCAACGGTTGAGTGACACCCTGAAATGTTTGATAGTGCCTGTTGAGGATCGAACTACGGCGACCTTGCTGTCAACTATCACTCGGTGTCTTTCAGGCACTCGCATCTTGGCCCAACAACAGAATCAGATACCCATTCACTTTTGACAGGCTGTATTTCAATATTGACGGCAATTGGCGTTCAGTTTTGACAGAACCGTCTTCTAAATTTGACAAAGTCCTTTTACTTCTAAGCAAATGCTCACGAGTTACAGCTTATGAGAATTTTCTCAGACCCTGAAAACTGAACTCAGCTGAATAGCAGTTGCTCAATTCAGCATGAACGAAAAGGCTGCTTTAACTGGCGAAAAAAATTGAAAATGATGACAGAGTTCATGCCAGAGATTGCACCTTCGTGGGGGAAGCTGTAACTAAAGCGGCATTCAACTGATGTGTACCGAGATTGGTAGTATCCGGCGACTGTTCTGATTTTCGCAGCCAAATATGCAGCTCTTGGCGTCGTACTTCCTTGACCCGTGGAAGTGCACTGCGACTCGTACAGCGAATGGAGGTGACCCTGAGCTACCTCGCCAATCCAGGATTTCAAACAGGGATTGCCAGCTAGTTTAAAATCCATCAGCTGTCCGTTTCCAAAACTTTGTGGTAGGTTGTGCCGAGCATCTGTTTCCAGTCGCATTTGTGGATCAAGTGGCCATAATCAGGTCCAAGCAAGCGCTGTAGGTCAAGCTGAGGTGGTAAGGAAAATTCGAGTAACCATTGGCCATCATAGGCACTAATTATTCTTACGATCTAGTACGTTAAACGCCACAAATTCGCGTCAATCAACGTTCAGGCCACCTGTGATAAAAGGCACAGATTCATGACCAGCTCTGTGCACGATTACAGAATTTTCAAGAACTCCAGCATCTACGTTGATCTGACCAATAGCCAGGGAACTCTACTTCTTGGTGACAAGGACTACGGCATCGCTCCCTTCATCATGAAGCCATTCAAAAATCCAGACTCTCCGAAACAGGCTCACTTCATTCGAGTGAAGAGTCGTGATTGAAAATGCGTTCGGTCAGCTGAAGCGACGCTACTCGATCCTAAAGTAAATCATCAGGGTGAAGCTGGAGCGAGTTCCCACCTAAATAATTGTCTGCTGTGTGCTGCACAACGTGGCAAAAGAGTTGGGTGACGCTGCAACTGAGGGAACGTCTTCAATATCTGTTGTGACGCGAAAGGGACTGCAACCATTGCATTTTATATTTTATAGGGTTGAGACCCTGAACTTTAAATGCTGAAGATGGCTTGCGAGCCAAAGCAAATATACTATTCTCTTTTTTTCAGAGAGACTAACGCGGTTGAGCGAAAGAAAACATAACAGTGGAGTCGCTGTCTGCGGGCCCTCACAATAGACGTATCTATCTGATAGACTAGGTTAATAGCAACTTAATGGGAATGTTCGTTAACGACGATTTAACGTCAAAGCAGAGTCAAAGAACACCATTTAAGGGTGTTCTGACCTACGAGCTTGCTTGCCTCTTAAACTTGCCATCAAATTTTGCTGCCTACACCTGATTTATTGTGTCATGTTAGCTTCATTCTGTATTATCGCCTGAGGATGCAGACGGTTCGGCAAAACATGTCGCGAAAACATCAATACAACTGGAATTTGGTAAAAAAAAGAAGAGAAAGAAGAAAATATGCTAATGTTCGGTTTTGAATTCATTTTCCTAGGATAACGAGTCAGCAGCGGATATTGAAAATCGGCTGCGAGCGCAGGACTACAGATTTCAGTTCGGGAACTTTCTGAATAAAGCCCTAAGCGACCGATTCGTGGCTGGACTACGGAGCGAGTCGGTGATCAAGGAACTGCTCATTAAGGATCCATTGCCGCTAAAGCTAGAGGTGTACGATCGCTGATCGTAGATCGTAAATCGCTGCTGTACAGAAGAAAGTGAGCAAGAGCACCCTGTCTTCAGGTGGCGAAGTAAAGAACATCAACGCGACCAGGGGCAAAACAGCAGGGTGTTAATGATGGTGGACTCGGGAGCATCCGTAACCTGCGTATCTAAGTCTGTGACTCAACAGCTGGGACTGCACTAGACAACAGAGCCAGAATGTCGGCTGACTTCATACGGAGGTCAAGATCTATCTGTGTGTGGCACTGCGAATGTTCACACCTGTGGTAGTGATGAATCTGGATGCAAAGCCGGTGATCGGGCGGAATTTGTTTACCAGCTTGGGAATTGAAGATTCGACACGCTGTCAAACTGTTGTGGAGTACAACTGAATTTCAGTGAGACTGGGAGGGAGAGAAAACACACGTATCGTGGTTTCGACAGTTTGACCGCTCCCGTTTTCGCTTGTACAAGCCAAGAAGAGGCTAGCTTGAAAAGAGCTTGAAAAGAGCGACATTGTTGAGAAAGTGAAACGGCTGGATGCAATCGCTTCACGTTGTTGGACCTCAAGGATACCTACCACAGCTTTGAGCTAAGTGAGCTAAGTGGCTCAGGTTTTGTTAATGTGCTTGGCACCATTGCTTTACGATGTCTTTAGCTGACTACCTGTCTCAGGACGTTCCAAGCTCACGGACGTGCGACGGCATTTCAATAAATTCTAATCCCTCAGATCTACGCGCTGGCTGAAAGCTTCGCATTCTTAAATCTGAGGCGCAAGACATCGAAGTCAGGGCGTCATAGCGGCTACTAAGAGCATCAGATAAAATCATGTTTTCAGATTGTGAAGAGTTTCTTCTAGACCACTTTTTAAGCGGTTTGAACGATAAGGCAAAAAATGACTGGTAAGGACTTATGCAGCCATGCCCACGAATTGAGAGCATCATGAAGGTAGGAAAGAAGTTCAACACCAAGACTCCTTTAAGACCCATTCGACAGGCAGACAGTTTGGCATTCAAGAAAATTCCCCTTTCAAATACCAGCTGCTTGAAATGTGGCGTAACAGACAAAAATAAAGCTGAGTGTCCCGTAAATGGTAAATACCTGCAGGAGATGTGGAAAATTATACTACTACGAGGCACTGTAAATCAAAAGGTGATGGACAGCACTTTTTGCTGCAGACGAAGGGTGTACATGTACAATCAGATGATGTTCTATAGCTGTTGCGCACTCGACTGCGGCAAAAAAGGGGTCATTTCTGACTATCACGTTGATGTGCTCCTTTATCCGCCAGCTCAAGCTTCAAACTGCGTGAAAGGACCGAAGGTTTTTCGTCCTATTTCAAGAGTCGTGGCTTTAAGCAGGATGTTTGCCCTGCCTGGTAGGGGCGTGGTGCATGTAGACCTGGAAAAAATTTCTATTGAACATTACCAGGATTGCCGATCTGAACGACTATACTTTTTTAAATTTTATTCTGTCAAATGTGCAGTCAAAGTTGAAATAGTTCCGTTCAATTCAGACAGTTCATGGTAGAGCTTGGTTCACTTTGCATTCAAGTTCCGAAAATGACGCGTTCTAAACGACATTTTGCAAGCAAATAAGCAAGAGGCGGTACGAATCTAATGAGCAGTCGCTCTGACTCATGCGAAATCTCGAGTCTGTATGAATAAACGGAGAAGTGACCTCTGATTTGGAGAATTTTCTTCATAGTTGTTACTCAAGATTTACCGCCTAGAATGCTGTCGTATTAGCTGTGGATGGGTCATAGACAAATATAGAGCTATATTTTAATTCAGGACATATCTGTATCTATCGATGACGTCTTGATTGAAGGTAAGGATGAGCTGCAGTATAGAGAGCAACAGGTGTGACAGCGTCCGGAAGAGGAAGGACTCCGAATAAATAAGCAGAAGTGCCAACGGAACCGCAGTAGAGTATGGTTTGTAGGCCACGTTCTGGATAATGGTCTAATCTTCCCGAATGAAGAGAAGGTCGGTGCGATAAAGGCGATGGAGCCACCGAAGAATCTGGCAGAGTTAAAGTCGTTTCTGGGATTAGTAACGTTCTGTGCTCGTTTCATCCCTAATTTGTCGGATAAGACAGCCGCGCTGGTTCAACTAAAGCAAAAAGATATACCGTTCCACTGGGGCCAACAGCAAATGAAAGCTTTTAACAACATAAAGTCGTCAATTTCAAAGGTCGCAGAGCTGTACGCCTATGATCCGAAGTTGCCTGTGAAGCTGGAGGTTGACGCATCGCAGAAGGCTTTGGGAGGAGTACTGAGCCAAGAAGGACGCCCAGTTATCTATATAAGCAAAGCTCTTTCAAAAGCCGAGAAAAACTACTCTCAAATAGAGCGCGAGGCCCTTGCCATAGTATGGGGCGTGCGCAGATGTCACCGATTTCTCTGTGGCAGGAAGTTCAGCTTGATCACAGATCATAAACCGTTGATCTACATTCTAGTAGCTGATAAGGAGCTTCCTCGGGAAGGTTTGTCGGGAGATGCAGATATTAATAAAGCTATAACGACAGGAGATTTTCAAGATCCGAAACTGAGATCGTACAAACCTGTCCGGGATGAACTAAGAGTTCAAGATAATCTGGTCCTCATGGATAACAGAATCGTCGTTCCGAAGCTGCTACGGGATAGAGTGATCAAATCAGTTCATGAGGCACATTTAGGAATTGCTAGATCAAAGGCATTGGCCAGGACGGAGTCCTGGTGGCCTGCGATAGATAGAGATCTCGAGAGAGCGATTGGTCTGTGTAAAACGTATCGCTGAGCCAAGCCACAGAATAGAAACTTTCGTACTTCATGGCCAGAAGCAGATGGTCCTTGGGATCGAGTCCATGTGGATTTCGCTGGACCAATTGAGAATCGTTACATCCTAGTGATGGTAGACTCATTCACAAGCTATCCAGAGATTCACATCACCAAGGACATTACTTCGAAACGCGGTGATTTAGTGCTTTCGATGAACTTTTTCACAGTTCGGAATTCCGCGCACATTGTTTCTGACAACAGTCCAAGCTTTACGAGC
>NIVC01003934.1:27500-68919 GCA_002269645.1 Macrostomum lignano | reverse complement strand
GCTCCAATGCAGACGGAGGAGGAAATCCAGACGGGCCGTGGAGTCGAAGTGATTGAGGAGCAGCGACGCAACCGTCGTCGCGTCGCACGCGGCCGACCTGCTCTCAGCTGCGTCTGCGGCGCCAGCGACTGGCCGGCGGCTGAAGGCAACAAAGAGAACGCACCAAATAAAGGCGCTCTGCATGGCATGTCGCCCTAAGCAGCTCACTGAGCACTATGAGGACTGCATTAAATTGTCTGCTGAAGGGAAAATTTCTGCAAAAAATGCCTTTGCTCTGCATTTGATTGACTATCTGGATGGCATGGTTAAACAGGAGAACTTTGGCGGCTTCCAGTGAGTGGCATTCGCTTAGAATTTTAAATTTGTGTTGCTTGTTTTCAGTTGCTGGGCCATGCAGCCTTTAAGATCCTCAGTTGCTGGGCAGCCTCCCAGATCCTCAGTTGCTGGGCAGCCATTCAGATCCTCAGTTGCTGGGCATCAGCCTCCCAGATCCCCAGATGCTGGGCCAGCCTCCCAGATCATCAGTTGCTGAGCCAGCCTCCCAGATCCTCAGTTGCTGGGCCAGCCTACCAGATCCTCAGTTGCTGGGCCAGCCTACAAGATCCTCAGTTGCTGGGCCAGCCTCCCAGATCATCAGTTGCTGAGCCAGCCTCCCAGATCCTCAGTTGCTGGGCCAGCCTCCCAGATCCTCAGTTGCTGGGCCAGCCTCCCAGATCCCAAGTTGCTGGGCCATCAGCTTCCCAGATCCTCAGTTGCTGGGCCATCAGCCTCCCAGATCTTCAGTTTCTGAGCCAGCCTCCAGATCCTCAGTTGCTGGGCCAGCCTCCCAGATCCTCAGTTTCTGAGCCAGCCTCCCAGATCCTCAGTTGCTGGGCCAGCCTCCAGATCCTCAGTTCTGACCAGCCTCCCAGATCTTCAGTTTCTGAGCCAGCCCCAGATCCTCAGTTACTGGGCCAGCCTTATGTCTAATTAAGATGAAGAATTCACAAAAAATTGCATAGCAACCAAACTAACGAGTCTCCTGAAATCACCGCCGCAACCGCCAGGTGGCCTCCAGCTCCTAGACGCTGGCGCCAAAATCTACGCCGGTCGGGTAGACGCAGTCCACCACGAGGCCTACAAAGTTCTTGGCGGGCTTGGCCGGTCCAAACTTCTGCAGAGAAAAAGTCCAATGACAACGACATCACAGCGACGATGACGGAGCAACGCTGGCGAGGCCGACGACGATGAGACAGGCCAATGTCGGGCAACAGGCGCAAAGCTGCGGCCGAACGGGAAGCGCCGCCAGAAAGCTGTGATCGCATCTAATCTGGCTCGGATTCGCTGAAAACCCAGTTTGAATTCGACGTTGATCCGCTCTTCCAACAGCAGGCGTCGCTTATGACGATGGCGGCACGGGAGAAAGAAGACTCAACAATGTCTACGTGGTTGACAATGCGTGCGAGATTCTGCTGGATAGCGACGCGTCAGTTTGTATTGGCGCCTGCGAGTCGGCTAATCAAGACGTCTTTCTTCTTCTAATAAGCAGCAATGCCGATTGGAAGATGTTGACATTAGTAACCGCTTAGCAACGGTTGCTAATCGCCTTGACAGCAGCGTCCTACAAGAAGAAGACGAAGACGAAGCAAATAATCAGTGCTCTGCTTTGCTTAGGCGATTTTCTTTCCTACGTAAAATTGCGGCGGCCTAAACGACCTCACATTCGGCGGCGGTGCAGCAGATCAGAGCGCCTTCTGGCCGATTTTGTTGCCAGACTGCCGCCGCCAGAGGATGATGATTATCCGAGCAGCCGCCTGCTGATCACCTAGACGCGGACGATGATCATCACGGCGGATTCATTGACGAGTGCACTATGGACGCCGGCGTCGGGATGCAGATCGACATGTGCGGCGAGCGCAATGCTGTGGTGGTTAATACGGCGGATAGTAAATTGGCTGGAGAGAGCTTGTAAGTACCGATGGCTTCATTAGATTGGCTGGTATTGCTGATGTCAAATGTATTGTAGCCTAAGGGGGTTGCAGCCTAGGAGTTAAGAGCGTCGATCTCACGACTTAAAAGTCGGGAGTTCGATTCCCGATCCCACTCGGAACAATTTGCGTCTCCTTGACCAAGACACTTCACTCTGCATTGCTTCAGTTCACCCAGCTGTAAAATGGGTGCCAGTATTAGCTGGGGTGATTGAGCGTGTGTGTGGGAGTGGCGACCCCCCAGTCATTGGACTGAACAGCCGTACGCAGCCTTTAGACTGCACGCGCAATAGCTGCGGCTGAACTGTCTGTGTATAGGAGTTTTGTCTATTCTAAATCTAAAAAGACAAATTTGCCATTCTATTAATGAATAGAATCCAATCATAAAGCATGAACACAAACGGATACCTAAACTATCCGATTTTTAGAAATACGAATTTTCTGTTTCTTAGAAGCATAGGCTATTCGATTCTTAGAAAAGTGAATTGTTCGATTCTCAGAAACTTACAGTTAACGTCCGATTCCCAAAATAACAATTTTATCCGTTTATAAGAAGAAAATGCGGGATTCTTAGAATTTTAGTGATCCAATTTTAAAAAAACACGAATTTCGTTTCTAAGAAATTTAAGCTATCCGATTCTTAAAAACAAAAAATACAAGGTTTCTACGAACATTAAACAACCAGTTCTTAGAAAAAGGAATTACCCGATTTTTAGACACAAGAATTAACAATTTCTTAGAAACATAAACTGTCTGATTCTTAGAAATAGAAACTTTTTGATTCTTAATAATAACAAGCTGTTGAAACCCGCGGATTTTGAACCCGGGAATTTCAATCCCGGAACTTTTTGCATGTATTCTAAAATCTGAGGTCTAACTCAAACAAAAACTTGTTAATAGTTACGAAAGAGTTAAACATAAAATAGAGTACACATTTGTGTAAAATTAGGATTTGAGGCAAACATTGATATTGTTGGCTAGGGTGCTGCGCAGAATGTCAGGCAAACTCTGGCAGTCTGGCTGGCCTCTGTATCTGCCTCTCTGTCTCCCTATGCCCTCGGATCCTTTGAAATTTCTATCTTCTCTTCTGTTTCTTCTCTTCTCTCTCGTCTCTTGTCTCTTCCTTCTCTTCTCTTCTCACTCCTTACTCTACCCTTTCAACACTTCCTTCATCTACTCCTCTCCCCTTTCTCATCTCTTCTCTCAACTCTCTCCTCTCCTCTCTCCACTCTCTCCTCTCATCTCTTTCCTCACCTCTTTTCTCTCTTATCTCTTCCCATTACTCTCTGGTTGCTTCTCTCTCTCTCTCTCCCTCTCTCTCTCTCTCTCATTCTCTCTCTCTCTCTCTCTCTCTCTCTCTCTCTCTCTCTCTGCTCTCTCCTGTCTCATCTGTCTTCTCTCTAATCTTTCCCCTCTTTCCTCTCCTCTCTCATCCTTTCCCCTCTTTCCCTGTCCTCTCGATTCTCTCCCCTCCCCTCCCCTCCTCTTCCTCACTCACTTCTCTCTCCCCTTGTCTCACCTCTCCTCTTTTCTCTCTACTCTCCCATCTCTCGTCTGTTCACTCTTGTTTCTGCTCTCTTATCTCCCCTCTCTCATCTGTCATTACTCTCTTATACTCGTGTGTTCTCTCACCTCTCTCCTCTGTACTCTTCTTTTTCCCCTCTTTTGACTCCTCTCTTTTCTTTCTCCTTTCTTCTCTTCTCTTCTCTTCCCTCTTCTATACTCTCTCCCTCTCTTGTCTTCTCTCTTCTCTCTCCACACTTCTCTCTCCACTCTCCTCTCTTCTCTCATAAATCGTCTGTTCACTCTCACCTTTGCTCTCTCATCCCCCTTTCTCCTCTGTCATCTCTACTCTCCTCTCTCCTGTGTACTCTTCTCTTTCCCTCTTGTATACTCTCTCCCCTCTATTCTCTTCTCCCGTCTCTCTGCACTCTGCTCTCTCTTCCTTCATCTCTCATCTCTACTCTCTCATCTTTCCTTTCATCTCTCCCATCTCTATAATCTCATCTCTTTCATCTCTCCTCCTCTTTCCTTTACTCTTCCCTTCCATCCCTTCTTTCTCAACTCTCTTCTCACTCCTCTCTCCCCCTCTTATCTACTCTCTTCCCTACCCTCTCTAATCTCTCCTCTCGATCCTCTCTCATCTTCTCTCTGTTCTCTCATCTCTACTCTCTTATCACTCTTCTCTACTCTCCTCACCCATCGATCCTCTGTCTCATCTCTCCCCTCTTCTCTCTCCCTCTTCTCACCTTTACTATTTCCTCTCCCTCCTCTCTCCCCTCCTCTTGCTTCTTCCTCCCATATACTCTGCTGTCTACTCTCTCCTTACCCCTCGTCTCTCCTATTATCGTCTATCTTATAGCCTCTTCACTGGGGCAGAGAGAATTCAAGTTGTTCGAAAGTTCGAAACACTACATTGTTGCATGCACACTGACCCTGGTATGGGGAAATGAGTGAGAGGCTTGCTCTCTTTCTGCTGTACTGTACTGCACTGAATCTGGCATTTAAAATTTTTTATTTTAAGTGGCTTAAGTAAAACTTAAGAAATGTTAAAATTTGCATTTTTTGTTACTTATTCAGTAGAACTATATCTATATCGCTTTTTCAGAGATTTTTTGCTTTTGCAAACTTTTACAAACTGCTGGTTGGCAGGTTGGGCAAGCTTAGAACAGTTTGGTGAGAAGTTCTAACCAAAGCCTTTTCCACTGTGCTGACTGGGCCGGGGGAGGGGCGCAATAAAGTCAAGTTAATTTCCAAATCACTATACACTGCTGGCCTACCCCTTTGTTCTGGGGGAATGAGTAAGAGGGAGCGGCCTAACACCAGAAAAAACAGCCAAACTTCTCACGCTTACAGTTTCTGTTCTGGTAGAGTTACAGAGTTGAGACTTTATAATTAGAGCATGCACTCTGCAGCAGTCTAACAACCAAGGAAATACGCATTTCTTAGGAGCCATTTAAATTTTAAAGTTACCTTATGCGAATCTTAATGTTAAAAGCTTCATGCTCTAACAACAAACTAATTTAGTAAGGATTGCATTGTAATTGTAATCAGTTATTAATTAATTTTTCGCTATTTTTACAAACCATCCCACATTGTCTTGACTCTTGATTTGCCATCCACTGTTAAACTGCTGCAGACTTGTGTCTATTCAGAGGACAGTGGTTTGAATCTCTAGCTAAACTGTCTCTCTTCTCTACGCCTCTCCACTCGCGGGGGACAGAGAAGGCTATTAAAAAGTTATTCCAAAACACTGTACATTCGCTATGTACATTGAGCCCTATCGCCTGATCCTTCGTCTGGGGAATGAGTTGGATGAGCGGCAAACAACAGAAAAAGCAGACAAACTTCACATGCTTACAGTTTCTGTTCTGGTTGAGATACAAAGTTGAGACTTTATATTTGGACAGAGAATAAGTCAATAAAGATTTGTGTCAAGTTTGAAGTCAATCGCTTCACGTGAAGCAAACGTATGGCAGCCCAAAGTTAGTCATTAAAAAACCTATTTGCACCCTTTGCCCAGATCGGGAAAGAGAGGCAGGAGGGCGGAGGTTGGGGTGGCTGCCTCGCTGAAAAAAACAGCCTAACTTAAAAAGTGCCCAGCGCCATTCAGGATTAACTTTGAGACTCAAAACTTTACACGATTGTGTCAAAATAGTTGAAGATTGATTGTGTCAAATTTGAAGAGGATCGGTAGAAGTGGAGCGGCGCTATGGAGGATTAAGTAAAAAAATTGCGCATTTTGAGCAGTTTTTTGTACTTTAAGGTAGGAAGACTTGAGTCTAGGAAATTTAAAGGTAGCCTAAGACATTCTCCGTAGTAAGTTTAGGGTGGGTGTAAAGTTTGGTGTCATTTAGTTAAGCGGTTTGGGAGTCCATAGCGATCAAAATTGTCCACAGACAGACAGACAGACAGAGTTTTGATTTTTATATGTAGAGATAATGATAATGTTAATAATAGCAATAACTGATTACACCTGCCCTAATGGCCAGATGTGCAACCGAGACAGCTCAGCCACAGCTATTGCGCGGCGCATCTGAAGGCTGCGTACGGCTGTTCAGTCCAAGGACTGGGGGTCGCCAACCCTCAATTACCCCAGCTAATGCTGGCACCCATTTTACAGCTGCGTGAACTGAAGCAATGCAGAGTTTGTGTCTTGCTCAAGGACACAAAGTGTTCCAAGTAGAATCGGGAATCGAACTCCCGACCTTTAAGTCGTGAGTCCGACGCTCTGACCACTAGGCTAAAAACCCCATTTTTTAAAAGATCAATTATCCAATTCTTAGAAACATGAATTATCCAATTCTTAGAAACATGAATTATCCAATTCTTAGAAACACGAATTATCTGATTCTTAGAAACATGAATCATCTGATTCTTAGAAACACGAATTATCTGATTCTTAGAAATACGAATTATCTGATTCTTAGAAACATGAATTATCTGATTCTTAGTTATTGGCCTTAGCGCGATTCCTATTTCTTAGAAAAATAAATCCCCATTCATAACCGATTTCTCAACCGCAGCCATCCGAACGCCAGTAGAAATTTTGTGGAAGCAATCCGCGATCTGCTCTCAGATCGCTACGCTCATTTGAGCGCCAACGGCGCCGCTAGCGGCGGCAGTGGAGTCGGCGGCGGCAGAGGTGTTGGCCGACTTACCGGCGGAGAATTCTTCCGTCTATTCGCCGACCCGGCTAATTGGAAGAGAAAAAAGTGCAAATTAACTGCGCTATTATCGAAAGCGGCAGCGGCAGCAGAGAAAATTAAAGATGGCGCCATCGCAGGCGCGGCTTGCTCTGCCGCAGCTCCGGCCGCTTCTACAGCTCGCCGACGCCAAGCAGCCAAAGCCGCCATGGATCAGTTGCTGACTGACAGTCCTGCAGATTGGCGAAAGAAATTAGCTTTATCTAGATCCGGGTTGAAGCTATCCGACACTGTTATTAGCAGGCATATGCAATCGGAATTTAATTTGCCGCACGTGATTGCGCCTGTTCAATCTGGCGTAGTTGGAGACTTTGCTGGTCGTTGCGTCAGGCAGAACCTGTTAAATTTGATTGCAGATAATCGGCATTGCTTTCAGAGTGTGAGTCTTGGCTGTTTTTTTAATTATCTCACTTCCGGTTCTTTATTACTTGTATTTTTCAGCGAATTGTCTTACTCCCGGTCTCTATTATCCATATTTTTAGTGGATTATCTCACTTCCGGTCTCTATTATCCATATTTTTAGTGGATTATCGCACTCCCGGTCTCAATTATCCATATTTTTCAGTGGATTATCTCACTTCCGGTCTCTATTATCCATATTTTTCAGTGGATTATCTCACTTCCGGTCTCTATTATCTATATTTTTCAGTGGATTATCTCACTTCCGGTTTCAATTATCCATATTTTCAGTTGATTGTCTCACTCCCGGTCTCTATTATCCATATTTTTAGTGGATTATCTCACTTCCGGTCTCTATTATCCATATTTTAGTGGATTATCGCACTCCCGGTCTCAATTATCCATATTTTTCAGTGGATTATCTCACTTCCGGTCTCTATTATCTATATTTTTCAGTGGATTATCTCACTCCCGGTCTCTATTATCCATATTTTTCAGTGGATTATCTCACTTCCGGTCTCTATTATCTATATTTTTCAGTGGATTATCTCACTCCCGGTCTCTATTATCCATATTTTTCAGTGGATTATCTCACTTCCGGTTTCAATTATCCATATTTTCAGTGGATTATCTCACTCCCGGTCTCTATTATCTATATTTTTCAGTGGATTATCTCACTCCCGGTCTCTATTATCCATATTTTTCAGTGGATTATCTCACTCCCGGTCTCTATTATCCATATTTTTCAGTGGATTATCTCACTTCCGGTCTTAATTATCCATATTTTCAGTGGATTATCTCACTCCCGGTCTCAACTATCCATATTTTTGAGCAGATTATCTCTGACTTACTTACTTGACTTAGCTGCAGGACAGTCCGAAGACGCAGCGGGAAGGCGAGAGTCGCCCATTCCGCTAAACCCTGGTGACCCGCTTCGGCAATGGTGCGGGGCCGGTCAGGGTGGTCCGCCAGTACGTGCTGCAGCATTCTCTTCGTTTGGGAAGAAAGAGGCTCCTCTAGTTGCCCGAAGGGACCGGACGAGCCGTAAGATGTTCTCAGGTCTACAAACGTCATCAATAGATAGTTTTGGACCGATGTAGTTTAGCCGGTTCCTGGTAAAGAACGGGAATTGACAAACGAAATGCTGAGCGTCTTCGTTGTCGTAATCGCAAAATGGGCACAGAAAGCAGTGCCTAGCGAAGCAGCCATGCCCCGTGAGGGTCATAGCAAGAGCCCGGATGTCCTTCCTGCTTTGGTTCAGGAGGACAGTTCGGAGCTTTCGGGATGGACGAGGGACCGCCGCACGCGATTGGCGGCAGGTAGTGAGGTTCATCCATCTGTCCCTGTGCAGGGCGGAGGCCCAGGCATCAATGCTACGAATGATGGTGGCCGCAGGGATTGGAGCCAAGGGCAGAGGTCCCTGAAGGGAGCCGCCGCTCCCTTGCTTTGCTAGCGAGTCGGCTAGCTCGTTTCCAGGGATCCATTTGAGCAGGACAGCATTTCTGCGTCCCAGCGTATTGAGCAAGAGCTAATAGCAAGGACCTCGTTCTGGAAGACAGTAGAGAGTTTTCGAGTGTGCTGGGCATACGTGGCGAGCACGCGGCCATTGATAAGAATGCAGACCCCAAAGCCGGAGAGACCGTCTTTTAGGGATCCGTCATTGTAGCAGTGGACCTCCTGGGGATTCCAGTGGTCGTTAGCCTCCTCTCGGGAGGAAGACTGACCTTGAATCGAAGACAGAGGTTGAGCGTGCGGGGTTCCCCGTCCGAAACGACGTTGAGACCACCACTCTCCTGCAAATCTCTGAGACAGAGGTCGGAGTGAGGCAGAAGCTTGCGCTTAGCCATTGCCCTCTGGGGCTTGAGAGTAATGCCGGTGTTGATAAGACGCCGGGCAGCCTTGGCCGCCTCACTGCGGACGAAAATTTCCAGCGGAGGCAGGTCAAGGAAGGCGTTGAGGCCGTCGAATGGAGCAGAGGGCGGGGCGCTCATTATCATTCGACATGCACACCCCTGCACTCGTTTAAGAGCCTCGAAGCAGGTCTTAATCTTAAGGGCACTCGCCCAGATCACTCCGGCGTAGGAGATCGCCGGCCTGACCATAGCAGTGTAGATCCACCAGAGGCGTTTGGGGGTAAGGCCCCAAGTAGTGCCAACCGCCCTGCGCAGTTGCGCCAGGATCGCGAAGGCCTTTTTAGTCTTGGCATAAAAATACGGGGACCAGTTCAGCCTGTGATCAAGGGTGACCCCAAGACACTTGACTTGCTTACGGAAGGGGATTTCCTGTCCGTAGAGCGTGAGATGGCGGAATTGCCATTTCGTCCTGCTGGTGAACATGACCACAGCGGTCTTATCTCACTTCCCGTCTCAATAGTCCATATTTTGTCAGCGGATTATTTCACTTCCGTTTTTTAATTATCCATGTCTATCCGTGGATTATCTTATTTCCAGTTCTCAAAATCCGATTTTATCGCAGGCCTCATCAGACGCGGACGCCAAGAACCAGTCGCAGATCAACGACTCCCTATTGTCAGTCGGGCAGGCTGACGACAATGAAAATGTCGACCCGGCTATCGCGCACGATCTGGACGATGACGCCGATTTGAACAATTTCGGCGACGACAACGCGGCCGCTTACGACGCGGATCAGCAGCAGGACCCTGTCGGCGGACTGACGGCAGTTGATCAGCCATTTGCCGATGCCTTCACGCAGGCTGTGGGGCAGGCTACTCAACTGCCGTTGTCTCAGGTGCCTGGATCGCAGCAGCTGCAGCCGATGCAGGCCCCCTATAAGGTGCGATTTTGTTCAAACATTCAGTCTTCTAAGTTCCTAGGATGTTCCGTCATCCTTAGATCCCAGAGTGTCCTCAGATCCCAGAGTGTTCTCAGATTCCAGAGTGTCCTCAGATCCCAGAGTGTCCTCAGATTCCAGAGTGTTCTCAGATCCCATAGTGCCCTCAGATCCCAGAGTGTCCTCAGATCCCAGAGTGTCCTCAGATCCCATAGTGTCCTCAGATCACAGAGTGTCCTCAGATTCCAGAGTGTTCTCAGATCCCATAGTGCCCTCAGATCCCATAGTGTCCTCAGATCCCAGAGTGTCCTCAGATCCCAGAGTGTCCTTAGATCCCAGAGTGTCCTCAGATCCCAGAGTGTCCTCAGATCCCAGAGTGTCCTCAGATCCCAGAGTGTCCTCAGATCCCAGAGTGTTCTCAGATCCCATAGTGTCCTCAGATCCCACAGTGTCCTCAGATCCCATAGTGTCCTTAGATCCCAGAGTGTTCTCAGATCCCAGAGTGTCCTCAGATTCCAGAGTGTCCTCAGATTCCATAGTGTCCTCAGATCCCATAGTGTCCTCAGATCCCATAGTGTCCTCAGATCACAGAGTGTCCTCAGATCCCATAGTGTCCTTAGATCCCAGAGTGTCCTCAGATCCCATAGTGTCCTCAGATCCCATAGTGTCCTCAGATCACAGAGTGTCCTCAGATCACAGTGTGTCCTCAGATCCCAAATTGTAATGATACGAGCGTATTCTAAATTTCATTTTACTGCAACTATTTCAATATCCTTAAATGCCTTCTCCCATTACAACAAAACACAGGTGAACCAATTGGACATTGCCTACGCTAAAACTGCCAAGCGGATCAACATCAGCCGCCTCAAGCGGTCAATGTGGCAATTGCTAGAAACTGACGGCGGTCCCGCCTCTGCTGTCACAGCCATGGAAGTGTGCAGCCAGGACGACTCTTCAACTCGTCGAAACAGTCAAGAAGATGACGAAATTGTTGGCAACAACGATGCAAATAATGAGGCATTGTTTAATGGCGAAAGATCATTTGCCAGATTGTTGCAACAATTGCCGCCGAAAGTTGGCGCAACCACTGCTCAGGATCTGTCTGTGTCTATTGTGTTTAGCTGTCTGTTGTACCTGGCTAATGAGAAGGTTAGTATTGATTGCATGTGTTTTCTTCTACTGTAAGTAGTATACAAGACTAACAAACGCATCTCACTTCCGGTCTCAATCATCCATATTTTCGGCGGATTATCTCACTTCCGGTCTCAATCATCCATATTTTGAGCGGATTATCTCACTTCCGGTCTCAATCATCCATATTTTCGGCGGATTATCTCACTTCCGGTCTCAATCATCCATATTTTCGGCGGATTATCTCACTTCCGGTCTCAATCATCCATATTTTCGGCGGATTATCTCACTTCCGGTCTCAATCATCCATATTTTCGGCGGATTATCTCACTTCCGGTCTCAATCATCCATATTTTCGGCGGATTATCTCACTTCCGGTCTCAATCATCCATATTTTGAGCGGATTATCTCACTTCCGGTCTCAATCATCCATATTTTGAGCGGATTATCTCACTTCCGGTCTTTATTATCCATATTTTTCAGCCTACGTATTATCTCACTTCCGGTCTCAATCATCCTTATTTTGAGCGGATTATCTCACTTCCGGTCTCAATCATCCATATTTTTTAGCTTATTATCTCACTTTCGGTCCCAATCATCCTTATTTTGAGCGGATTATCTCACTTCCGGTCTCAATCATCCATATTTTTTAGCTTATTATCTCGCTTCCAGTCTCAATAATCCATATTTTTTAGCTTATTATCTCACTTCCGGTCTCAATAATCCATATTTTTTAGCTTATTATCTCACTTTCGGTCCCAATCATTTATATTTTTTAGCTTATTATCTCACTTCCGGTCTCAATAATCCATATTTTTAGCTTATTATCTCACTTCCGGTCCTAATCATCCATATTTTAAGCGGATTATCTTACTTCCGGTCTTAATCATCCATATTTTGAGCGGATTATCTTACTTCCGGTCTTCATTATCCATATTTTGAGCGGATTATCTTACTTCCGGTCTCAATTATCCATATTTTTCAGTGGATTATTTCACTTCAGTTTTTTAATTATCCATGTCTTACCGTGTACTATCTTATTTCCAGTTCTCAAAATCCGATTTCATCGCGTGTCCTCAGATCCCAGAGTGTCCTCAGATCCCAGAGTGTCCTCAGATCCCAGAGTGTCGTCAGATCCCAGAGTGTCGTCAGATCCCAGAGTGTCCTCAGATCCCAGAGTGTCGTCAGATCCCAGAGTGTCCTCAGATCCCAGAGTGTCCTCAGATCCCAGAGTGTCCTCAGATCCCAGTTTCCTCAGATCCCAGTGTCCTCAGACCCCAGTGTCCTCAGATCCCAGTGTCCTCAGACCCCAGTGTCCTCAGATCCTAGTGTCCTCAGATCCCAGTGTCCTCAGATCCCAAACAAATAAAAACATTATTCCATTTGCCAGACCCTGCACCTAACTAGCAGTGAGAACCTGTCGGACATGAGCATAACACACGGCCTGCCAAAACACGAAGTCGATCTCAGAGTGGCTTTAAACCCGCGATTGAAACAACAGCAGCAACAACAACAATCGAGCGAGCAGGCAAAACGCAAGCGTCAGACCACCATCCAGGAGCTGTGGGGGCGGACAGCGATGAAGACGAGGATTTGTAATTAAAATGTAATATTATATCACTGACTATTGTTATTCTAGTTTTTTTCCAGTTTTTTCTCATTTATTCTGGTGCATGTAGCTGGTATTTTTGCACTATACTCATCATTGTATATTTCATAGGGAAGTGTTTTTTGTATTTATGGGACTGGCATGGAATATATATCTGTTTACCTTGTTTATCGTCTTGTGTTGTTCTGTACAATATCTTTTTTGTGTGTATTTCCCTGTCTAACTCTTCAAATTAAGATGGTGAGGTCATTACCAACCCAATGACCATTAGGTGAGGTCATTACCAACCCAATGACCATTAGGCGAGGTCATTACCAACCCAATGACCATTAGGCGAGGTCATTACCAACCCAATGACCATTAGGTGAGATCATTACCATCCCAATGACCATTAGGTGAGGTCATTACCATCCCAATGACCATTAGGCGAGGTCATTACCAACCCAATGACCATTAGGCGAGGTCATTACCAACCCAATGACCATTAGGTGAGATCATTACCAACCCAATGACCATTAGGCGAGGTCATTACCAACCCAATGACCATTAGGTGAGATCATTACCACCCGAATGACCATTAGGTAAGGTCATTACCACCCGAATGCCATTAGGCGAGGTCATTACCATCCCAATGACCATTAGGCGAGGTCATTACCATCCCAATGACCATTAGGCGAGGTCATTACCATCCCAATGACCATTAGGCGAGGTCATTACCAACCCAATGACCATTAGGTGAGATCATTACCACCCGAATGACCATTAGGTGAGATCATTACCACCCGAATGACCATTAGGTGAGATCATTACCACCCGAATGACCATTAGGTAAGGTCATTACCACATCCCAATGACCATTAGGCGAGGTCATTACCATCCCAATGACCATTAGGCGAGGTCATTACCATCCCAATGACCATTAGGCGAGGTCATTACCAACCCAATGACCATTAGGTGAGATCATTACCACCCGAATGACCATTAGGTGAGATCATTACCACCCGAATGACCATTAGGTGAGATCATTACCACCCGAATGACCATTAGGTGAGATCATTACCACCCGAATGACCATTAGGTAAGGTCATTACCATCCCAATGACCATTAGGCGAGGTCATTACCATCCCAATGACCATTAGGCGAGGTCATTACCAACCCAATGACCATTAGGTGAGATCATTACCATCCCAATGACCATTAGGTGAGATCATTACCACCCGAATGACCATTAGGTGAGATCATTACCAACCCAATGACCATTAGGTAAGGTCATTACCAACCCAATGACCATTAGGTGAGATCATTACCACCCGAATGACCATTAGGTGAGATCATTACCACCCGAATGACCATTAGGTGAGATCATTACCACCCGAATGACCATTAGGTAAGGTCATTACCACCCGAATGCCATTAGGCGAGGTCATTACCATCCCAATGACCATTAGGCGAGGTCATTACCATCCCAATGACCATTAGGCGAGGTCATTACCATCCCAATGACCATTAGGCGAGGTCATTACCAACCCAATGACCATTAGGTGAGATCATTACCACCCGAATGACCATTAGGTAAGGTCATTACCACCCGAATGACCATTAGGTGAGATCATTACCACCCGAATGACCATTAGGTAAGGTCATTACCATCCCAATGACCATTAGGCGAGGTCATTACCAACCCAATGACCATTAGGTGAGATCATTACCACCCGAATGACCTTTAGGTGAGATCATTACCACCCGAATGACCATTAGGTGAGATCATTACCACCCGAATGACCATTAGGTAAGGTCATTACCACCCGAATGACCATTAGGCGAGGTCATTACCATCCCAATGACAAGTAGGTGAGGTCATTACCAACCCAATGACAAGTAGGTGAGGTCATTACCAACCCAATGACAAGTAGGTGAGGTCATTACCAACCCTATGACCAGTGGGAGATGATGTCAAACATGTCAAATCGTTTATTATTCTCAAATTTAGTCAAATTTATGTTTAGGTTTTTGTCAAATACTTAGTCATAATTTCAGTCTGCAGTTGATAAAAAACTATTTTTATAGTTTAAGCTTTTTGTAACTTTTTTTCTAATTGCATTTTCAATTACCATTTTCCTACTTTTTTCGTGTAGCTGGTGCTGCAAATATTTTGCTAACTGTATTCAATAATCTTCATAGTAATGTTAGTCGAATTTTATTTTGCTCAATTATTATTAAACAGTTTACACGCTAATTTGTAGATACTTTCTTGTGCAAATAAGGCTAATGTATGATTAGTATATATACATATTTTATTTTAGTAATTATTATTAGTGTAACTTATCAATTATAAGTTGAAACTTTACCAAATAAAAGTGCAACGAAGTCTCAATGAATTTGCGTTTGTGTTTCCGGTAAAATCAGTTAATAACTTGTTGCTTCATTTTTGTAAATAAATAGCCGCTTGAACTGCCCTGCAAAGTAACCTTAAGTCTAAATATGCCCCGTAAAATAAGATATTCATTGAGCTTCTCGTTTAGAAAGTTAAAATTCTATGTTAATTTTTTTAGTCTGCGTACATTCCATGTACCTAAAAAATCATAAAAATGCATAGCAAGGCTCGGTTCATTGGCTTTATCTATTTTATTATCTTTGTTACACATATCGTTACACAGTACACTAAGAATTACAAAATAGTTTCTTAAAACCAATAAGCCGAGCCGTGCCATTTTTATGACTATTAAGCCAGTACAAGTGCAGTTGTACGTAGAATAAAAATAAACATGGTTTGCTTAACAAAAAATCTTTATGAATATCAATAGAGCAATAAGAAACGCAAAACATATCAAAATATGATTATTGGGTCTGCCTCCTGTCGAAAGCAATGACAGTTTTTTGTGCTGAAAAAGAAAATTTTCTTTCTCCGTAGTGTATTTCTTAGAAAAAAACCGGCCTCCTAAAATTTTCCAGGAAACGTAGTTTCCCTTCTTACTTGAGCAGTGTTTGTTAACGGCTTTAAAGGCCAAACCCCAAGGCACGGTAAAGTGTACATGCCTAACGATAAATATAGTGAGGGCCGCTGTAACACTCCTGTGTGAGTGTGTGCCTGTGCGTATGACTGCGCGTACGTATCCGCGCGCTTGTGTGTGTGCTAAAAGTCATGTTTCTGTAAATTTATGGATTAATTTATTATCTTCACCTTTCAGATCAACATCTGATCAGAATTTGAAATCTACATACACCAGTAGTTAGTTGCGAGCATTGCAGTTAAAAAAAGCATACAACTACACTAAAAATGGTTTCAATTGACAGTCTGGTCAAAGGCCTGGACAGAGACGATCTCCGCTACCTAAGCAGCTATCAAACCAAGCCGTTTCGCCTATTTAAATCCGATTGCCTCGCAAAACTGTCGCCTGACATAATGCCAATTACTAAGCGTAGCGAAGTGAATCGTGCCAAAATACGTTGGTCCTCAATGAGCATTGAACAGAAGCTGTACTATTGTCAGAGAGCTGATTGCTTTCATTCGCGTACTAAATTGACTATTATTAGGCGGTGCAAATTCCCAGGCCCGCTGGATTTGGCTGCTGAATCTGCTACTACATCAACTGCGAACAAGTGTCAAGCAATTACTCCTAGGATTAAATTGTTGAAATCTGTCACCTCGACTGCTGACAACGCTGCGTTGTCGGTTGTTGATGCTAATAACAATAATTTAGTTGTGTCTAACAGTGCCGCATCGACTTGCGTGCCTAACTATTTCAATTATTATTGGTCTCCGACACAAGTTTTGTACTTTGGACTGCCGGCACCAATGCTGTTTGATCCTCGACAGCAGTTATCATTGCTGCACCCGATGCTGCAGCAGCAGCAGCAGCTGACTCCGGCAATGATGGCGGCACAGTCTTACTATCGCGGATTAACAACTGGACCGACAGCAGCCATTGGAGGGCACCAAATGCTGCCATTTTTTGTCGGAAATAGTGCTAACCAGTCTGGATAAATTGCAAAACGGAAAGTTCCTTTTCAAATTATCAGTTTACCGGGCATTTTAATAAATAATAACAAGATTGCAGGAAGCAGCCGACAAATTTATTGGTTTTATAATATTTTCAGTAATCACTGCCGAATCTTGTGTACGTGTTTTTAACGAAATCCGTCAGCTTTATCGAATTTACAAGTTCTGTTTTTTTTCACATATGTTGTTGTGTGTTGATTCAGCTGTTGTGCAGTTTTTTTCTAGCTTTTTTTGCTTTTACGAGTATTTACAGATACTAGAATAGCTGAATAAGTCGCCCGTAATTAATGCTATGAAAAGCAGAGTGTCTACCCTTTTTCAGTAGGTTTTCTGCGTAGTCTCGCTTAAATTTTATTTGGCAGCTAAAATTTCCTTTCCTTTGGGATTTGCGGCCTCAGGGCATAAGAATGAACAGCAATCATGTAACTCGATGTACAAATAAACATAAGACGGGGGAGCAGGTCCAATCTACGAGTAGCTCAGCCAATGAGAGAGCAATAAGGAAGAGAGGGCAAAGTCAGACGGACAAAGCTGAACCTCAACCTAGGGGACAGGCCTAATCTAGCTCAGCCAATGAGAGAGCAGTAAGGAGAGGTCAAAGTCAGACAGACTGACGGAGCTCAGCCCAGCGGGCTGGCCCAATCTGGCTCAGCCAATGAGAGAGGACAAAGTTAGACGGACGAAACTCAGCCCAGCGGGCAGGCCCAATCTGGCTCAGCCAATGAGAGAACAGTAGGGAGAGAGGGCAAAGTCAGACGGACGAAGCTCCAGCCTAGGGAGCAGGCCCAAGTTAGCTCAGCCAATGAGAGAGCAGTAGGGAGAGAGGTCAAAGTCAGACCAACTCAAGCGGGCTAGAGGAAAGCCAAACCGTTTATAGGCCTGGCTGGGCTGGGGGCTAGAGCGCCACCTTGCTATGCACACACAGGATTTTGGCTTTTTAAGTTTTACTGCATATTTCAGTCTTATGTTTATTTTTAAACAAGCTGTTGAAACCCGCGGATTTTGAACCCGGGGAATTCCAATACCCGGAACTACTTTTGCATGTATTCTGAAATCTAAGGCCATACACAAACAAAAACTTGTTAATAGTTAGTAGGATAGAGGTAGACATAAAATGGAGCACATTCGTTTAAAATTAGGGTTTGAGACATTGTTGGCTGGGGTACTGCGCAGAATGTCAGGCAATGTCTGTCTGACTCTAAAACATATATTGCTAAACTCTGGTCTTTTCCTGACTCTCCCTACGTCCCTTGGATCCTTTAAAATTTCTATCGTCTCTTTGTTTCCTCTCATCTCTCTCGTCCCTCATCTCTCCTCTCTCCTCTCTCCCCTCTTCTCTCGTATCTTCCCTCATCTCTCTTCTCTTTCATCTCTCTTATCTCATCTCTTGTCTCTTCTTTTCTCTCTCCTCTCCTCTCTCCTCTCTAATTTTTCGTTTTCTCTCTCCTCTCCTCTCTCCTCTCACCCTTTCTTCTCTCTGATCTTCATTCTCCTTTCTATTCTTTTCTCTCTTCTCTTAACTCTCTCCTCTACTCTCTCATCTCTCCCCTCTTCTCTCGTCTCTTTCCTCACCTCTTTTCTCTCTCGTCTTTGCTCTCTCATCTTTCCTTTCTCTTCTTTTATCTTTTCTCTCTTATCTCTTCTCATTTCTCTCTGCTCCCCCCTTCTCTCTGCTCCCCCCTTCTCTCTCTCTCTCTCTCTCTCTCTCTCTCTCTCTCTCTCTCTCTCTCTCTCTCTCTCTCTCTCTCTCTCTCTCTCTCTCTCTCTCTCTCTCTCTCTCTCTCTCTTCTCTGTCTTTCTCTCTTATCTCTCCTCCTCTCTCTACTCTCTCCCCTCTCCATTCTCCTCTTTCCTCTCCTCTCTTCTCACTCACTTCTCTACCTTTGTCTCTCCTCTCTCCTCTTGTCTCTGTAACCTCTCCTCTGTTGTCTCTACTCTCCCATCTTTTATCTGTTCACTCTCGTCTCTGCTCTCTCATCCCCCTCTTTAATCTGGCATCTCTGTCTTATATGTTCTCTCACCTCTCTCCTCTGTACTCTTTTCTTTCCCCTTTTGACTCCTCACTTTCCTTTCTCCTTTCTTCTTTTCTCTTCTCTTCCCTTTTCTATACTCTGTCTCCCTCTCTTCTCTCACTCCACTCTCCTCTCTCCGTTATCTCTCATCTCTCATTTCTTATCTCTCCTTCAACCTCTCTCATCTCTACAACCTTAGAGATGTAGAGATGTATCTTTATCTCTTCTCTATTCCCTTTACCATCTCATCTCTTCTTTCACCTGTTTCCTCTCTGCTCTCCTCTCTGCTCTCTGCTCTCTCCTCTCATCTGCAGCTCTCTGCTCTCTCATCTCTGCTCTCTCCTCTCGCTTTTCCTCTCTCCCCTCTTCTCCCCCTCTCTCTCATCGTCCTCACCCCCTCATCTCTCCTATTATCTTTTATCTTTTCTTTTATCCCCTCAGTCGCCTCTCCTCACTTCGAATCGTCTATTCCTTCTTCTTTCCATTTTCATCTGCCCCTCAGCTATGAGCTGGATTCTTTATCTGGCCTTTGAGGTAAAAGTCTGCCCATCCCTGCTTGGAAAGCCAGTTTGTGGGACGTAATACTCTCATGGTTGTTCTCATGCTTTGATCACGTCATCTTTCTTGCCAATTTGCAGCCCTGACAGGAATTTGTGTATCTTCAGCTCCACTGCAGTCTGCATCAGTCTAACAACCAAGGAAATACGCATTTCTTAGGAGGCCATTTAATATTTACACAGTACCTTTAAAAGAAACCTAAAATTTCCATGGTGTGCCCAATTTAGTAGGGTTGTATGTATTGCATTGCATCGCATCGCCTTTTCATAAATCTTTCGCTTTTACAAACCATGCTGGTTAGTGGATTCCCTCGATTTGCCAATTGCCAATTGCCATCCACTGTTAAACTGCTGCAGAGTTTGCCAATACAGAGGGGAGGGCAGTGGTTAGAATTTCTCACTAAACTGTCATGGCTAAACGTAGCCTCTCCACTCTGGGGGTGCAGAGAAGGCTATTAAAAAGTTATTCCAAAACACTGTACATTCGCTATGTACATTCAGTCCTATTGCCTGACCCTTCGTCTGGCTCTGGGGAATGAGTGAGTGAGTGGCACAAACAACAGAAAAAGCAGACAAACTTCACATGCTTACAGTTTCTTTTTCTGTTGAGTTACAGAGTTGAAACTTTACATTTAGATAGAGAATGAGTCAATGAAGAATTGTGTCAAGTTTGAAGTCAATCGCTTTACGTGGAGCAAACGTATGGCAGCTGAAAGTTAGTCAATTTTGAAACCCTTTTACACATCTGGGCCCAGATCGGGAAAGAGAGGCAGGCGGGCGGAGGTTGGGGTGGTTGCTACGCTGAAAAAAACAGCCTAACTTTAAAAGTGCACAGCGGCTTTCAGGATTAACTTTGAGGTTTAAAATTTTACACGATTGTGTCAAAATAGTTGAAAATTGCCTGTGTCAAATTTGAAGAGAATCGGTAGAAGTGGAGCGGCGCTATGGAGGATTTAGTGAAAAAATCGCGCATTTTGAGCAGTTTTTTGTACTTTTAGGTAGGAAGACTTGAGTCTAGGAAATTAAAAGGTAGCCTAAGACATTCTCCGTAGTAAGTTTAGGGTGGGTGTAAAGTTTGGTGTAATTTGGTTGAGCGGTTTGGGAGTCCATAGCGAAGTAATTTGTCCACAGACAGACAGACAGACAGACAGACAGACAGAGTTTTGATTTTTATAGGTAGAGATAATTTTCAGTCAGATTTAATTTTGCTAATATAAAGACAAAAAATGCTAACTTTGCTACTGAAAAAGAGTAGATAAGCGGAGGTAATTTAGTTAATCTGGTATCTGTGCTTTTATCTGAAAACAATTTCCTGCAATTCGCGCGCTCAGTTGTTTTTAATTAATTTTGGCTTCCATCCACCGAAGACGCTTCCATCCTTATTTTGTCCCAATTTTTTCTTGCCATTTTTTGGCAGAAATACACTTCGCAATATCATAAAATTAATATTCTTGCTACTTTTCTCTGTTTTCTTAAGAAAAATTAAATATAAAGTTGCTAGATTTTGTCTTCAACATTTTTTCGAAAATATTATAATAGAAATAGCTATATCATCGACATGCTTGTTGGTAACTGTGATAGGGTGATTGGTCAAGGTCAAACTGATCAATTATATCAAATACAGTACTAACATCTCCACCCTACCCTTTACACTATCGAGCCTCTTTGGCGCACAAAATTTGACAATTGTTTCATAACCATTTTCCAAAATTAATAGAGGACAAGGGGACAAGTTCCATGTTAAGTTAATTCTGATTGCTTGTAAGAAGGCGTAGAGGGGGGTTGTAGCCTAGTGGTTAGAGCGTCGGACTCACGACTTATAGGTAGGGGGCTCGATTCCCTATCTCACTCGGAACAACTTGCGTCCTTGAGCAAGACACTTAACTCTGCATTGCTTCAGTTCACCCAGCTGTAAAATGGGTGCCAGCATTAGCTGGGGGTAATTGAGGGTGTGTGGCGACCCCCCAGTCCTTGGACTGAACAGCCGTACGCGCATCCTTCGGCTGAGCTGTCGGTTGCACATCTGGCCCAATTGGGGCAGGCATAATCAATTATAATTTTTGCTTTTTTAGTTATAGTTATCGAAATATCAAATTTTCACAAATAAAGCTTTGCTTGCATCATCGGAACACAATGAATCTGGCGAAACCAAAAGTTTCTAAGAAATATACGTCCTACTTGAGTCGTCCAATCGTCCAATGCTCTAGATAGGTTGTAATCGTAGCCTCGTGCATGTGTATGTGCGCTGTGCTTGCTTGTTTCCCAAACCCTGAGGGACTTCGCGGATGCAAGACATGACAGACAATCGTTATTTATTAGCGGACAAGGCGATGCGCATATCCATGAGAGCTCACGCTTCGTTGAGCAGCTCTGTATCTCGAGCTGCTGCTGTGTTCGGGTCTTCCAATCATACGCTTGACTTGACAGCTCTGTATTGAAGTGTCCTGACCGAAGTAAGCTGCCCTGTGCTTGCATATTCTCCCCTATGTGTGTGTTTTGGTTGGAGCAGGAGGGGTTGTGTCTAACGGAGCTTCACCAGGTTATGAATTACAACAAGTTAATGGAATCTGGTAGACATCGTAGAGCCCGTTATGTACATGTAGTAGCTTAGCTATTTTTAGCTGTCAGTAATTACATGTAAATAGCTGCCATTACTTATTTGAAATCAAACATTATTGTCCTCCACTTCGTATGTGCAAGTGTTCATTTTTGTACGCGTGTGGTAATCAGGGGTCGAAAAACTCCGGCCCGCGAAGCCTCTCTATCCGGCCATCGGGTCCCTTGAAACTGCACAATAGCAATCCGGGCCGCTCACGGCTTGTGTCTCTTGTCAGCTCTCCTCTCCTCTCCCTCCTCTTCTCCCCTCCCCTCGTCTTCTCTTTTCTTTCCTCTCCTCTCTCCCCCTCCTCTCTTCCTTTCCTCTCATCTCTCTCCTTCATCTTCTCTCTCCTGTTCTCTGTCTCTCCCCTCCTCTCTTCTCTCTCGTCCCTCTCTACCTCTCTCTTCTCTCTCCTCTTTTCTCCCCCTCCTATTCTTCTCTCTCCTCTCCTCTCCCCTCCCCCTCTTTTCTCTCCTCTCCTCTCCCTCCCTCCCCCTCCTCATCTCTCTCCTCTCCTCTCCCTTCCCTCTCCTCTCCCTTCCCTCTCCTCTTCTCTCTCATTTTCTCTCTTCTCTCTTCCCCTCTTCTCTTTTCTCTCCCCTCCTCTCTTCTCTCCTCTCTACTCTCCTTTTATCACTTTAATCTTCTTATCTACTTTCTTGCCTCTCCCATTTTCTTTATGCCCTATCTTTTCCTCGCATCTGGCCCGCAATCATGAGCTGTATTACTTATCCATGTGGCTATTAAAATAAAAATATTCAACTTCGATATATGTATCTCTTTAAATAATGGCGCACCTTATGTTACCTTCTAACGTCAAATAATCATTACGGCTATTTTGTGTAACAAACTATAGATTTCTGGTCTTAGGCCGATATTTGTCTGAAAGGTTACATGCAGTAGTTGGCCATAGCTAAATAATGCTGATAAATGATGTTGGGAGATTAATCCCGAATTCATGGCTACACAGCCTCGCCCTAGCGCGATCCAAACGATCCGAGTGGTATTAAGGGTATATGGTTATATATGCCCTTAAATTAATGGCACTTGATATATCATAATGGGAAGAATTGATGGCCGCATGAGCAGCTCAATTCTGTAATGTAGCTTACATTTGGAGAGAAATACTGCATTTATAGAGAGCCAGCCAAGGTCTGCTTTGAGTGTAATTTTATTTTCATGATCAAATTGTGCCTGCATTTTGGCGCCGCAGGCACTCATTTTGGCGCGACAGCAGGCACTCATTTTGGCGCCACAGCAAGCACTCATTTTGGCGCCACAGCAGGCACTCATTTTGGCGCCACACAGCAGGCACTCATTTTGGCGCCACAGCAAGCACTCATTTTGGCGCCACACATCAGGCACTCATTTTGGCGCCACAGCAAGCACTCATTGTCGCCACAGCAGGCACTCATTTTGGCGCCGCAGACACTCATTTTGCATGACACCGCGGGCACTCATTTTGGCGCCACGGGCACTCATTTTAGCGCCGCTGGAGCTCATTTTGGCGCAGCAGGCACTCATTTTAGCGCCACAGGCACTTATTATAGCGCCGCAGGCACTCATTTTGGCGCCACAGGCACTTATTTTAGCGCCGCAGGCACTCATTTTAGCGCCGCTGGAACTCATTTTAGCGCCGCTGGAACTCATTTTAGCGCCGCAGGCACTCATTTTAGCGCCATAGCAGGCACTCATTTTGGCGCCACAGTAAGCACTCATTTTGGCGCCGCAGACACTCATTTTGGCGCCGCAGACACTCATTATAGCGCCGCAGGCACCTATTTTAGCGTAGCGCCGCAGGCACTATTTTGTCGCCATGAAGCAAAATTATTGATTTTCATAACGGGTCACAAGGTGGGGTGGGTGGGACAAAGCATGTCCCCATAGCTTTTACTGAGGGACATGTCCTCCTTCCAAGCCCAATTCATCACTTCATTACTTCATCACTTATACATGTAACAGCTCTACTCGTACAAGTATGTAATTATTTAGATACTGGTATCTAGCAATATACTCGTATATTGATATACATACAAGCCTCTACAACGGGAACTCCTCAAACTGAAAGTGAGACAGCATATTGATTTCTTGAAGTTTTTAGTAGACTCCGCTCAGCTATCGGACATAATTGCCTATATGTTCTTAAAACATCCCTGCATTTTGCTTTGTACAAGACTGTCAATATTTTGCGTCAATCTTTCCTGTAAATTTGTAGTCTCCCAGTATCATGATACTCTGCTTGCTCTGCAGTGCGCTTGTTAGCAATCTTTACCCTCAATATCTGACCCTCTTTACCGCCTTATTTCTCTTTCTACCTTATAAGCTTCCTTTTCCCCCTTCTTTCCCTCTTTACCCTCCTTCTTTCCCTCTTTACCCTCCATGCCTCCCTCTTTACCCTCCTTTCATTCTTTACCTTCTTTCTTTCCCTCTTTACCCTCCTTGCGCTTTTTTTCCAAGTACTATAACCCTCAGCCTACTCGGGTCTATCAGAAAAACAGAGTTTTCAATCTTACCCTTATATTAACAAGCTACCTTATTATAAAACCATGCATATTTTATAATTGAATTCAAAGAAATAGTTAGATTTTAAAATGTTCGACGAAATCTGTTCACCAGATGGTGCTTTTCGCTTTTTACGTATAAGAAGCAATATAATTCATATTGTAGTAATTATTATATATATGTTGATATATTACAGTTCGAGGAAGGTAAAGTACATTAAGCGATAATTACAAGAACTGGGCTTACAAAAAAGTTACATTATTACTCGTACATGTTTAGGCTTTCATACAAGCTATAATTATGTTAGACTAAGAAGATTAAGATATGTTACAACTTGAATACTTAAAAATTATGCTGTAGCAAATGTATCGGGATCTTGAATAGGAAAGTTTAAATGAACTTTAATTTTTATGCCTTTTGCACCTCGACAATCTCGTATGAAGCCATTTTGTGACAAGACAACAGTGAAAGCGAAATCTTTGTTGGCGCCATAAATCAATAATCAATTTACAACGATCGTTTTAGAGCTCAATAAAAATATGTCAAAGCTTAAAGCGTTGAAAAAAAATATTGCAAGAAAAATCACAGTTTAAATTATCCCGTCTCGATGTCAGGAACATGCTGTTTAAACAGAAATGTGGAACGTTTCTTTGTTGAACTTTTGAAACTTCTTTTAGACCAGTTTGATCTAAGGTGGTTAATACATAGCTCGTACGGATACATGTAGTTCAAATGCCAAGTAATTACAAGCCGACTGTGCTCTCTGATTTTAGTTGAATTTCTCGAATTATTGATTTTCATTTCTGCAACATTTGCTGATTTTTAATGGAATCTCCCTCTTGATTGGTTTTATATAGTCTATGGCCGAGAGCAGTTCAGTGTCAGTGGGGATTCCACAGAATGGAGAGTGAGGATTCTTCATTTGATCGGCTTCACCTTCCATGCCTCCATCTTTACCCTCCTTCTCTCCTTCTTTACCCTCCATGCCTCCCTTTTTACCCTTTATGCATCTCTTTTTACCTTAATTCTTTCCCGCTTCGCCCTCCATGCCTTCCTCTTTACCCTCCATGCCTTCCTCTTTACCCTCCATGCCTCCCTCTTTACCCTCCACGCCTCCCTCTTTACCCTCCACGCCTTCCTCTTTACCCTCCATGCCTTCCTCTTTACCCTCCATGCCTTCCTCTTTACCCTCCATGCCTCCCTGTTTACCCTCCACGCCTCCCTCTTTATCCTCCATGCTTTTCTCTTTACCCTCCATGCCTCCCTCTTTACCCTCCACGCCTCCCTCTTTACCCTCCATGCCTTTCTCTTTACCCTCCTCTCTCTCTTTCCCCTCCAAAGCAAGAGATACAGAATTTCTCAATTCATCAGGGTTTTGATCATAGACTCATACTCAGTCAAGAGCCTAGAGATCTCGGGCGTAAGGGGTCAACTGAAATTTTGGCTTTTTAGGGACAAGTTCTTTTAGGGAACTGATTGATACAGTCAGCGGTATAATATATCGCCATTAACCTTTTATTACACAAAGCTTGTCTCAAAATAGGTACTTTTCAAGGACTTCTTTGGACTGTAGAGTTGATCAGAATTGTTCACAACGGTGCCACCCTGTTGAAGTCTTTGGTAGTTCAGCTGTCCGGGATGCTGCTGCTGCTGCTGTAGCATCGGTGGAGCCTGCTGCAGATTCTGCCGGTTCCTGAGCTCAGCAAACGGATCGATAGTCTGGTATCCGCATCCGCCGCTGTTGCTGTTGCTGTTGTCCAGACAGCAATCCAGCTCGTCGCAGCTGTTCGCTCGCTGCGCGATGGTCATCTTCCTGGGGCCCAGGCCGGCACTGCCAGGAGGCTGCTGCTGCTGTTGCTGCTGGCGTTGCAGAGTCAGCGACGGTCTCGACGTCAGGGTGCCGCCAGTCAGCTGGTCGGCGTTGCACCACACTTCGTAGCGCCGATGCCTGGAGGAGTTCAGCGTTCGATCAGTCGCGGCGGCGGTGGTGGTTTCAATGCCGTCTGGGTCGTCTTCAGATGAGCCGGCTGTGCAGCAGCGCTGCGGATCTCGACGGTGACTGTTGGAGTACAGCAGCTCCTGCTTGTGGGGTGGTTTGGGGCGGTTTTGGGTGGCTGCCAAAATACTCTGAGTGTCAGAACATGCTCCCAGATCCCTGATGTCACTCCTATATTCCCAATGTCACTTCTAGATTCCCAATGTCACTCCTAGATTCCCAATGTCACTCCTAGATTCCCAATGTCACTCCTAGATTCCCAATGTCACTCCTAGATTCCCAATGTCACTCCTAGATTCCCAATGTCACTCCTAGATTCCCAATGTCACTCTTAGATTGCCAATGTCGCTTTTAGATTCCAATGTCACTCCTAGATTCCCAATGTCACTCTTAGATTGCCAATGTCGCTCTTAGATTCCAAATGTCACTATTAGATTCCAAATGTCACTCTTAGATTCCAAATGTCACTCTTAGATTCCAAATGTCACTCTTAGATTTCCAATGTCACTCCTAGATTCCAAAATTTCACTCCTAGATTTCAAATGTCACTCCTAGATTTCAAATGTCACTCCTAGATTTCAAATGTCACTCCTAGATTCCAAAATTTCACTTTTAGATCCTCAATCTCACTTCTAAATCCTCTGTCTCTCGTCCCAGATTCCTAATCGATCTCTACAAAACGAGTTGAATCCTTTTGAACCTCAAGCGTTGGCCTAAGAATTAAAGAAGCAATATTCCACCGGGCCCGGCGGGAAGCGGTGCGCAGAGGCAATGGTAAAAGGAGAAAAAAGGTAAGTTATAAAATGCGAATCAAATTGTAGCAAATTCAACTTTCTTTTTCTCTACTTCTCTTTCTTTCCTTCTCTGCTGCTTAATTCGCAAAAGAAGAAATCAAGCTGATGCAGAAGAAGAAATATGGCAAAAAGGGGCTTTAATTCCTTAATACAGCGCCGACAGAAGAAGGAGTTACAGAAGAGAAAAGCAATTGCTGACGGCTTCGGATTTCCTTTTATTGTAGCAGGCAGCGGACTCTGCGTGTGCGCCGGTCCCTCTGTGATCCGCTTTCGCCAAATTAATTAGAAGAGATTGAGTGCCGACTCAGCTCTATGCTACTGAGTCACTTCTGTCTAGCTCGGCTTCCCTTTGCCGTTCGTCATTTTATCATTTACTGCAGTTTTTATTACTTTATTATTATAATTCTGATTGCGACGCAAGTTGCGTTGGGAATTGCCTACTCCGACTGGTCACTGCCTGCTTTGCCTACTCAGCTGGGTGTCTGCCAATCTTAGTGTATGTCTGCCTGTCTTAGTGTATGTCTGTCTGTCTTTTAGTGTATGTCTGCCTTGGTGTATGTCTGCCTCTCTTAGTGTATGTCTGCCTGTCTTTTAGTGTATGTCTGTCTGCCTTAGTGTATGTCTGCCTGTCTTAGTGTATGTCTGCCTGTCTTAGTGTATGTCTGCCTGTCTTAGTGTATGTCTGCCTGTCTTAGTGTATGTCTGCCTGTCTTAGTGTATGTCTGCCTGTCTTAGTGTATGTCTGCCTGTCTTTCTGTCTGTCTGTCTATCTGTCTGTCTGTCTGTCTGTCTGTCTGTCTGTCTGTCTGTCTGTCTGTCTGTCTGTCTGTCTGTCTGTCTGTCTGTCTGTCTGTCTGTCTGTCTGTCTGTCTGTCTGTCTGTCTGTCTGTCTGTCTGTCTGTCTGTTTGTCTGTCTGTCTGTCTGTCTGTTTGTCTGTCCCCTCAGTTGTCCCGCACTCATCTGTTACTCAGCACGGATCCGCTCTGCAATCTGTACGAAAGCAGTTCGCATGGCATCCTCTGTTACTTGAGCCCTAAGATTTTTTACAACTTCTAAACGATACGATGAAAAGTTCATCGGGAGACTGCTATCGTAACAGGTACGGGCCGCTGCGGCAGCAAACCCGTGGATTTGCGGGTGGGGGGGGGGCGGCTGCAGGTCCAGTAGCCCAGCTGTGCCACTGCTTGGCACGCACTGCAGGCAGGGACGGCAACGGACACAGAGACAGTTACGGCGCCTGCAAGTCTGCTTGTTTACTGCCTGATGCTCTTATGTAGATCTTGCTCTGATCAGATTTTGATGCGGCTGATAGCGACTCTTATATTGTATGCATGCCAGCCTTTGCGTTTTCCTAAGCCACAGTTTTGCCCTGTAAGAGTTGAGATTGCATTGATGAAATCAAGGTGATTTACAATTGACAATCTGAAATGTGTGAGTTTTCTGTGTTTCATTAGATATATGAATCTCGTTAGATAGATAGATAGATAGATAGATAGATAGATAGATAGATAGATAGATAGATAGATAGATAGATAGATAGATAGATAGATAGATAGATAGATAGATAGATAGATAGATAGATAGATAGATAGATAGATAGATAGATAGATAGATAGATAGATAGATAGATAGATAGATAGATAGATAGATAGATAGATAGATAGATAGATAGATAGATAGATAGATAGATAGATAGATAGATAGATAGACCGCCCTGGAGAGGCGGTCTCACTGGCGTCGTTCTGTCGCTGAGAAGCCTCAGACCCCAGCCCGCCCCAACAGAACAGAACTCTCCCCTGCCAATGCCAATTCCTTCCCCCTGTCAGCTACTCCAAACTGTCGGCAGGTGGCGCCACGAGAGGCTCAGAGCCATTCGCTACTGATACCAATGATGCTGGAGGCTGGCAGCGGCTAACACAGTCTCATAGTCTTGCATGCAGCTGGACGACAGTGGGTGATCAATCAATGGACTCAAAAATGGCCGACTTATTACAGCAACCCATCCCTAATCTGCATGCCAAATTGAGCCATCAGCCCTGTGTCCTTTGCGAGCTTCCTTTCTTTGACTTTGACTGGTCTCCCTCTCTCTCTCTCTGATCTTTTCCGCTCATTAAGCAACCGCTCAGGTAATGGTAAACAGCCTTTGTAGAGCGGCCTTCAGTTGCATGCATTTACCTGTATACAGGGGAAATCTTGATTAGCGGCGGAAATACTGCTGAAATTTTATCATTGTTAATATTTCATAACTGCTATTGGGAATGAAAACATGGTTGAGTCTACTGTAAAATTAGTAATAATTTACCTAAAATAAAGCACAGCCTGTCTTCTTGCACTGTCCGCCCAACAGTCTCTGTCTTTACTTCCTTTTACCCCCTCGATGACTATTTGCTTGTACGAGCACTCTCGATATAATCTCACACTCCCCCTTCTCTCCTCTCCCCCCTCTCCTCCCGTCCCATTTAATGTGTCCCCTCTCTCCTCCCGTCTTATTTAATGTCTCCCCTCTCTCCTCCCGTCTTATTTAATGTCTCCCCTCTCTCCTCCCGTCTTATTTAATGTCTCCCCTCTCTCCTCCCGTCTTATTTAATGTCTCCCCTCTCTCCTCCCGTCCCATCCAATGTCTCCCTCTCTCCTCCCATCTCACTCAATGTCTCCCTCTCTCCTCCCGTCTCATTCAATGTCTCCCCTCTCTTCTCAGTCTCTCCCCTCTTGCTTCTCTCACTCTCTCCCCTCTCTCCTCCCGTCTTATTTAATGTCTCCCATCTCTCCTTTCTCGCCTCTCCTTTCTCTTCTCTCTCCTCTCTCCCTTCTCTCCTTTCTCACTCTCTCTCCCCTCTCCCCTCTCCCCTCTCCCCTCTCTCACTCTCTCCCCTGTCTCCTCTCTCGCCTCTCCTTTCTCTTCTCTCTCCTCTCTCCATTCTCTCCTTTCTCACTCTCTTCCTCCTTCTACTCTATTAGACAAGTAGACAGTCTAAAATTTATCTAGCAAAGCATGTAAATAATCTATGCATAGGATATTTTGTATATCAGTCTGCTTCATATATACGAGTATTTCAGTAAATTTGCATCATTCCAACCCCAGCCCTTGTCTTTGACATTCACCGCCACTTCAGTATCCTCAACAGCCTCTCTGCATCCGATGCAGCGGCACGGGTTCCTCTGCTTTTTTGTCTTTCATTCCTTCCTTTGAGAATTCAGAAAGCAATCGTATGTCATAAAACAGAAGCATTGCTGTTTTCCTAGAGACAATGGAAGGAACTTTAGCTAGTGACAATAAAACACTGCTTGAGGCGGCACATCTCATCTGGGACCTGTGGAAGCATTTACTGTGTTTACTGCGCTCTGCACAGCTCTACCAGTGTCGAAATTTTAAATTACATGTGCGAGATTAAAAGTGCAAACTCCCTGTCTCTCTGTGTCTACTGTGTCTCCCTTCTCTCTACTGTGTCTCCCTTCTCTCTCTACTGTGTCTCCCTTCTCTCTACTGTGTCTCCCTTCTCTCTCTACTGTGTCTCCCTTCTCTCTACTGTGTCTCCCTTCTCTCTCTACTGTGTCTCCCTTCTCTCTACTGTGTCTCCCTTCTCTCTCTACTGTGTCTCCCTTCTCTCTCTACTGTGTCTCCCTTCTCTCTCTACGGTGTGTCCCTTCTCTCTCTACTGTGTCTCCCTTCTCTCTCTACTGTGTCTCCCTTCTCTCTCTACTGTGTCTCCCTTCTCTCTACTGTGTCTCCCTTCTCTCTCGACTGTGTCTCCCTTCTCTCTACTGTGTCTCCCTTCTCTCTACTGTGTCTCCCTTCTCTCTCTACTGTGTCTCCCTTCTCTCTCTACGGTGTGTCTCTTCTCTCTACAGTGTCTCCCTTCTCTCTCTACTGTCTCTTGTCTCTCTCTACTCGACAAATTTGGAAACAAAAGAAACAACATGAAAATTGAGATATCTTCGCAGCAAGGTCACTCTCAAGCAGGTGCAGCTCATAAGACACCCAAAGAACCCAGAAACGCCAGCCCTTGTATTCTAATTAACTAAACAAAGCACACAATATTTTGGCATATTGAATTTCTGAACTTCATTACTAATTCAAAATTCAAGGCACCTAAGGGTGAAACAAGATACGCTCGATTTTATGTATCAACTGCAATAAATTAAATCACAATACATGACTAAACCACTTGACTTTTAAAATGAAATTCGAATCAGTGTACTACACTCGTAAAATACCGGCGTGCTGAAATGCCCTGGACGCCGAGGCACTGGTCTCATTTTGTAACTAAACATTTCCTTATTTATTGAGATTTTATTTAAAGCTTTGAAATGAGTCACGATTTGTTTAAGTTGGATTTTTTATGTTTCAACTTCAATTTCAAGCTGAAAAACGAGCTAGTCAATGCTATCAATCTCCCACCCTCTCCCACCCTCTCTCATTCTCTCCTTCCTCTCTCCTCTCCCAACCTCTCTCCTTCTCTACCATCCTCTCTCCTTCTCTCCCATCCTCTCTCATTCTCTCCCATCTTTTCTCCCTCTCTTTCATCTTCTCTCCCTCTCTCTCCTCTTTTTCCATCTCTCCATTCCTCTACCTCTCTCCCCCTCTCCTTATTTCGAACTCTCTTCCCCCTGAAGATAAAATTCTTCTCAAATCCCCATCTATGTGGGATGCAGTCCAGATACCGATGGGCAGCTCAAACATGATCAAATGTCGATTTTCACCAACAAAAAACAAACCCAGATGCCAAGCAGTCGAATACTAGTTCAAGCGGTTGCTCTCTTCATCCACAGCAGCAAAGCAATCTGCCACTGATTATACAAGCAGCCGCATGTGCTCACATGTCTGGTATAGATGATGCTTACATAGTGTCATTCTTGCTATACTACAAACCGACACCCACCACCACTCACCAGCGCTGAAACTAAGCAATCCTTGTTATTCCGGTGTTTACTCAAGAAGCGCAATCGCAGTATGTCAGTATATAATGTTGATTCTTACATGCTCCGGACTATATGAGATCAATCTGCGTTCTACCTCTGCTTCTACCAAATCTCGCGTTTGTTTGTCTTGGATCCCTTGGCGGCCTGTAGCGGACCCTATCAACTGAGGCGAGGGGGGGGGGGTGTGCAGTGCTAAAACCCAAGCTTGTGCATTTCCTAACTTCTTGTGAGAGAAGGGTTGATCACCAGGTTATGGATGGATGACCGTGTCCCCGGCTTCTCCAATTTCCGTCAGTAAATCTCCCCGCTCGGATATCTCTGTCAAGAGTGTCTCCTCTCCTCTTTCTCCCCTGTCTCCTCTCCCCTCTCTCCCCTGTCTCCTCTCCCTTCTCTCCCGTCTCCTCTCCCCTCTCTCCCCTGTCTCATCTCCCCTGTCTCCTCTCCCCTGTCTCCTCTCCCCTGTCTTCTCTCCCCTGTCTCCCCTGTCTCATCTCCCCTGTCTCATTTCCCCTGTCTCATCTCCCCTCTCTCCCCTGTCTCCTCTCCCTTATCTCCCGTCTCCTCTCCCCTCTCTCCCCTGTCTCATCTCCCCTGTCTCCTCTCCCCTGTCTCCTCTCCCCTGTCTTCTCTCCCCTGTCTCCCCTGTCTCATTTCCCCTGTCTCATCTCCCCTCTCTCCCCTGTCTCCTCTCCCTTATCTCCCGTCTCCTCTCCCCTCTCTCCCCTGTCTCCTCTCCCTTATCTCCCGTCTCCTCTCCCCTCTCTCCCCTGTCTTATCTCCCTTGTCTCCTCTCCCCTGTCTCC
Organism: Macrostomum lignano; assembly: GCA_002269645.1. NCBI lineage: Eukaryota > Metazoa > Platyhelminthes > Macrostomidae > Macrostomum > Macrostomum lignano. Next base: position 36,132 of record NIVC01003934.1, on the reverse strand, counting down.
TCTCCCATGTCTCATCTCCCCTGTCTCATCTCCCCTGTCTCATCTCCCCTGTCTCATCTCCCCTGTCTCCTGTCCCCTGTCTCCTCTCCCCTGTCTCCTCTCCCTTGTCTCCTCTCCCCTGTCTCCTCTCCCATGTCTCCTCTCCCCTGTCTCATCTCCCCTGTCTCCTCTCCCCTGTCTCCTCTCCCTTGTCTCCTCTCCCCTGTCTCATCTCCCCTGTCTCCTCTCCCCTCTCTCCCCTGTCTCATCTCCCCTGTCTCCCCTACTACTGTGGCTACTCAGATGGAAAGCTCACCTCAGTCATGAGCGGCATAGCTTCCGCCAGTGTGCCGCCACCTCCTGGATGATGCTTTCCAACAGTTCCAGACGAATTTGGTACCGCAGTTGCCGACTGACCTTGAAGCGGCATCGTGACCGCTTCGGCTTCGAACTCTGTGCGGAAATTTGGGAACAGGTCTTCTTTGCACTGTCTGCTTAGTTTTATGGCTTGTAGGGGCATTACTATAGTAATACGTCACGGGATATGATAGCATTTCTGCAGTGACAGCTGGAGTGACTGCTGAGTGTTAGGACTGTTATGGTTGCTACGAGTGATTGTTATGACTGTTTGTGATTGTTATGACTGTTTGTGATAGTTATCACTGTTTGTGATTGTTATGACTGTTTGTGATTGTAATGACTGTGATAGTAATGACTGTTTGTGATTGCAATGACTGTTTGTGATTGTAATGACTGTTTGTGATTGTAATGACTGTTTGTGATTGTAATGACTGTTTGAGATTGTAATGACTGTTTGTGATTGTAATGACTGTTTGTGATTGTAATGACTGTTTGTGATTGTAATGACTGTTTGTGATTGTTATGACTGTTTATGACTGCTATGACTGTTTATGATTGTTATGACTGTTTATGACTGCTATGACTGTTTATGGTTGTTATGACTGTTTATGGTTGTTATGACTGTTTATGACTGCTATGACTGTTTATGGTTGTTATGACTGTTTATGGTTGTTATGACTGTTTATGATTGTTATGACTGTTTATGACTGCTATGACTGTTTATGGTTGTTATGACTGTTTATGGTTGTTATGACTGTTTATGGTTGTTATGACTGTTTATGATTGTTATGACTGTTGATGACTGCTATGACTGTTTGATTGTTTTGAGTATATTTTTGACTGTTATGACTATTATCACAATAGATGACTGTTGTGATTGGTATGACTGCTTATGATTATTATGAATGTTATTATTGATATTGACTGTTATGATTGCCATGCCCCTTATGGCTGTTTAAGACTGTTATGACCATTTATTATGACTTTTTTAAGTTATCTTACTTGAATATTTAAGATTGCAATGAATGTTTATGAATAATAAGTGTAAATAGCTATTATATGCAATATTGGGTGCTACTTTTATAATCCAAATTATAGCCATCGAAATGTGTAATAGAAATTTAGACTTTTTATCATCGTAGCAATCGGCAATTGCATACGTATTCTCTGACATCAGCAGACCTTTAACCTTCTCTTGCGTCCGTTTTGGCACAAAGTCTGCTAGTTTAAAATCCGACTTCCTGTTTGTTTAAACCTAAACTAAAATGCTTTCAGCACGCGAAGAAGTTTGGACCATCTGCGCATCTGCTGAGGCTCTCTATTTCTCTGTCCCTCTGTTCTTTCGGGCCCGGGCGGTTCGTTTCTAGCAATTGCAGCTTGTCGTCGCCCTTTCTAACTTGTCATCTGCGTTAGTTTGATGCAGCAATTCTTGACCAGTAATAAACTAACTCTATCAAATTGTCAGAATCTGTTTTGAAACGACTGATTGAAAATGGCAATGCTGCAGTGATGCACAGGTATTTGCCCTTTTACTTGAATCATTTTTGTACTGATGTCCTTAATTTGATGTCTTTAGTTTGGACACGATGTCTTTAGTTTGGACAAGATGTCTTTAGATTGGACAAGGTGTCTTTAGTTTGGACAAGGTGTCTTTAGTTTGGACAAGATGTCTTTAGTTTGGACAAGATGTCTTTAGTTTGGACAAGATGTCTTTAGTTTGGACAAGATGTCTTTAGTTTGGACAGGGTGTCTTTAGTTTGGACAGGGTGTCTTTAGTTTGGACAATATGTCTTTAGTTTGGACAAGATGTCTTTAGTTTGGACAGGGTGTCTTTAGTTTGGACAGGGTGTCTTTAGTTTGGACAGGGTGTCTTTAGTTTGGAAAGGGTGTCTTTAGTTTGGACAGGGTGTCTTTAGTTTGGACAAGATGTTTTTAGTTTGGACAAGATGTCTTTAGTTTGGACAAGATGTCTTTAGTTTGGACAAGATGTCTTTAGTTTGGACAAGATGTCTTTAGTTTGGACAGGGTGTCTTTAGTTTGGACAGGGTGTCTTTAGTTTGGACAGGGTGTCTTTAGTTTGGACAGGGTGTCTTTAGTTTGGACAAGATGTTTTTAGTTCGGACAAGATGTCTTTAGTTTGGACACAATGTCTTTAGTTTGGACAGGGTGTCTTTAGTTTAGACAGGGTGTCTTTAGTTTGGACAGGGTGTCTTTAGTTCGGACAAGATGTCTTCAATTTGGACAAGATGTCTTCAACTTGGACAAGATGTCTTCAGTTTGGACAAGTTGCTGAGCTAACACAAAAAGCAGAGATACCACTATTAGACTTAGGCTATTGCAGTGTCCATCAGAATTCTTGAGTTCATTGTCGCAGTTCAAGGACCACCTCACGGCAACTTAAGGATTCTTAAATAAGCGCACAGAAAGCACCTGATTGAAGCTAAATATTAGTAGCTTGAGCTCAGCAATATGAGGAGAGATTGTGACAAAAGAAATGAACTTTTTCTTTAAGTGGCCTTTTAAGTCGGGGTTGAAAAGCTCACTCAGACTGGCAAGATGAAGAGGACAGAAGAGATTACTGCCGGTGGGCAGAGGTGTGACGACCGCTGGTCCGTCCAATGAGGCCTCTTGTTTTCTCGGTGCAGCCATGCAGACCCAAATTCATTCAATTGAATTGCTGGCTGACTGCCTTGCCATTGTGGCCTGTGGTGGGATCCGAGAGCGAAGAGGCCTTTAGTGGACACTTTGGGAATTCCTACAGTGAGATCCATCTGTGCCTATAATTGCTTTGATTCTCACCTTTGTACACAATTTGCAGTCAATTTGTATTGCCCCCGGCCAGTGGGGTTCTCTTTTACAGTAGGTGCAGCGGACAGGAAATTAGCGATGATTTTTTGAGAGACCAAATTGGTGAAGAGAACTTCTTCTGGACTTGATTTATGACTGAACTGGCCGCTATTGCGGGACTAGCGCTCACGCGGGTGTGCTAAGCTAGAGGTTTCTAGAGTTAGCGGGCAGACAGACAGACAGACAGACAGACAGACAGACAGACAGACAGACAGACAGACAGACAGACAGACAGACAGACAGACAGACAGACAGACAGACAGACAGACAGACAGACAGACAGACAGACAGACAGACAGACAGACAGACAGACAGACAGACAGACAGACAGACACTAAGACAGACAGACAGACAGACAGACAGACAGACAGACAGACAGACAGACAGACAGACAGACAGACAGACAGACAGACAGACAGACTAAACAGACAGACAGACAGACAGACAGACAGACAGACTAAACAGACAGACAGACAGACAGACTAAACAGACAGACAGACACTAAGACAGACAGACAGACAGACAGACAGACAGACAGACAGACAGGCAGACAGACAGACAGACAGACAGACAGACAGACAGACAGACAGACAGACAGACAGACAGACAGACAGACAGACAGACAGACAGACAGACAGACAGACAGACAGGCAGACAGACAGACAGACAGACAGACAGACAGACAGACAGACAGACAGACTAAACAGACAGACAGACAGACAGACAGACTAAACAGACAGACAGACACTAAGACAGACAGACAGACAGACAGACAGACAGACAGACAGACAGACTAAACAGACAGACAGACAGACAGACTAAACAGACAGACAGACACTAAGACAGACAGACAGACAGACAGACAGACAGACAGACAGACAGACAGACAGACTAAACAGACAGACAGACACTAAGACAGACAGACAGACAGACAGACAGACAGACAGACAGACAGACAGACAGACAGACAGACACTAAGACAGACAGACAGACAGACAGACAGACAGCTATTTAGTCTCCCATAAATCCGAAGACAAGCAATTGACCAACCGTTCCAGCTTCGCCGCATTCTAATCCGTCTCTGCCACATCATCGCCGATTCAGTAGAGAGCGGAAAAAGCCGGACTAAAGCCATAATCCTAGCGAGGTGGCCCCATACCCCTGCTCCCATCCAGTTTTAAAGCAGATGCATTCGTAAGCCTTGCTTCGTTGGCGCTAATAAATCCCGATGAGAAAATAGAATCGAAAAAAGCTCGCCGATTAGAATGAGAAAAAAAGCTCCTCTGTTCCGGCGAGGTGCAGCTTTGAAGAGTTTCTCCAGCCCATGAAGCAAGTGTGCAAGCGGAATTGGGCTTAACCGCATGGCGCAGGCCCGGAATCTGATGGATGATGGCCTCACATGTGCTATTTGGCAGCGATAGAGATTTCCGCCTCCCTGGCTCTTTCTCAATTTCTCTTCGTTTCACACTGGGCTGGGTGGAAGGCCACGGGATCAAGCTAACAGCAATATCCCAATGAGCCCCAGCGATTCCAGGCCATGAAGCGGCACCATGCGCTGCCGCTGGTCAGTCATCAATCAAGAGGGCCGGTTCTGCCTCTATTTTTCGTCTCCCGCTCTCCCCTCTTACTTAAAAAGCCCCTTATTCTCAAGCTAGAGCCTCACTATATATGTATACCGCGTCCTTCCTGCGCTCTTCAATGTCGGCAAAAAAGGATGCATGCCATCTCATCCATCGACTTTCCTTAACAACATGAATTGAGAGGAGGGGGCAGGCAGGCCAATTTACATGGCGAATCAAAGAATTCATTTCCAGCCGTTATGTGGCGCACACAGCGGCTACACAGAGTCTTCTGGCTTTATAGAAGCAGCGGTGCAGCCACTGAGATTTGGCCACTTATGCTTGAAAGCGATGCTATAGCAGCCTATTCATACTAAATCTCAAGATCTCGTTTCCGAGAGGCCGATTCTTAGTCTTAGATGACTGTTTGCAATGCGGTTAAGTTAAATTGTAACCCGGATGAATTTAACCCATAAACTGTAGATAAGCGAGATTTATTTGCTCACCTTTATTGTCCATAGTTCTATCGATTTTCTTGACGTAGAAAAACAGCACGAAGGCGAACACGATGACAATGATGAACACAACTACAGTTACCAGGGTTACTATGATGACGAAATTGCGGCGTTCAACGGGACCTTCGTCCAGTCTGTTGACGGTCCTATGGCCGCCTCGCTCGTAGTTGTAGTTGCCGCCGACTCCGCCGGCTTGGCCGCCGCGTCCGCCGTTGACGTCGCCGCCAAGGACCGGCGGTTGTGGCCTTGTCCGCACAATTGTGACGACGCAGGGATATTCACGGCGATGGCGCGGCTCGCTCGGATCCTCAACTCGAATAATCATCTCATAGATCTCTCGGTCAGCTTGGTTGGCCGGCAGTCTCTGAATGCACAGCTGTTGACTATCGAAGCGGAACTGCACCGAGCCGTCCGTCACCGCATGACGCGCTCCTTGTCGCAGTTCAGTGATATTCTCCAACGTCATCACGGCTTTCGGCTGTTGAAAACCGGACGAGTCGGCGAAATCATCCGGGTCACGAATTTCGTAATCGAACAGAGTGCACCGGTGTTCCTCGGGAGCACCTGTCGGTTATAGAAGATTCCACTGTCAATGAACTGCACTCGCAGCAGCTGCGGCGGCTCATTGCAAGTCTGGCGTGTCTGCTGGCCACCAACGCTTGACAGAGTCTGGCAGAGTCGTGGCGGATGGTCGTTGATGTTGGTGACGTAGACAGTTACGGTGGTCACTGATGGAGAGCCCGGTTCGCTAGCTGACAGCCTTGACGAACCGGGCGCCAGAACTAGTGAGCTGGGGTTTTCAGCTAGAACCCGGAACTGGAAATACTGGTACTGTTCCCTATCTATACGGGCCACCACGCGAACGTCTCCGCTATTTGGGTCAATTCGGAAGTAGCGATCCGCTTCCCGCCGACCAAATCCGTCCAGGCCGCTGCCATCGGCCGTCAGAATACGAAAGTTCACGCGACTATTCTCCGGAAGTGTGTCAGCATCCGTGGCGTTGATACGACCGATGATAATGTCGCTGATTTCCTCCTGAACGTTGAACCGGTAGCCTTTGTCGTATTCTACTATAATAGGCGGATTATCGTTGACGTCAATCACGTCAATGACGACTCCTGCTACACTGCGCATCGAAGCGTTATTCTCGTTGACGGCTGTCACATTGAATCTGTAGCTTTTCTGGTCCTCATAGTCTAGCTCGCCATTGACGAGAATGTTGCCTTGGACGTCGATGCTAAATGGTGCCGCCTCAGGCCCCTGTAGTTTGTAGACGATACGATTGTTGGGAAAGGCGTCCCGATCAACGGCTTGAATCCGATTTCCGGCGTCCATTTGTACAATTTTGCGTCTGGACGAGTTTTCCGGGACGCTGCCGCGGTACAGCTGTCGGCTGAATTCCGGCGGACAGTCGTTGACGTCTGAAATCGCTACAGTCAGAGTTGCTGTGGAAGAAGCCGCTGAGTTCATACTGTCCTGACAGGCCACAACAACACGATGCTCGTCGCGTTGTTCTCGGTCAAATACAGCCACTGTTCGCAGATTGAACTCTTTTGTTAGTCCGAATACTTCTTTTTCTTCCAAGCGGAAGAGGCCCGCTCCACTGGTCAGGGTGCAATGAAGTCTTCCATACTCGGACTTGAGCTCTAGGTCGGGGTCTTTAACCTCGACAGAAGCAATCTTCAGACCTGACGGGCTGTTCTCAAGAAGCTCCACCCTGTCGCGACGATCCCCGCCGTTCCAAAAGGTGATGCTAATGAGATGATCGTCAATGTTCTGCACCATGATAGACACGGAGACACTGCTTGAATGTCTTGGCATACCGAAATCGCTAGCAACGATGTGGAAACTGAAGCTCTTGACCTGCTCGTAGTCTATGGCCAATAGAGTTTTCAATTCCCATAGATTAGGACCGCCTGACATCGGCTTGACTTCGAAGTACCGATCAGCTCTAAGTCGCGGCTCCACGCTTGGCGGCGGTTTGATGTCGCATTTCACTCGTCCGTTATCGTTGCTGTCTCGGTCTTCAACGCGAAACCGCGCCACCTGTTGCCTGCTGTAACTCCCGCCGTGGAACGAAGTAGTTGTCTCGTTCAACCGGATGGTGTAGCCAGGTTCGAAGTCTAAAATCCTAGGGGTGTCGTCGTTCACGTCCTTGATTTCAATGAGAACAGACAGACTGCCAGTTAACTGGGGCTCTCCCCCATCGACAGCTAGGAAAATGAAACCCATCTCTGGCGTCTCCTCGCAATCCACCGGCAGTGTTAGTCGAAGCTTCGGCGTTAGTGGCCACTGACTGTCGATGAGCAGGAAGTGCCTATCAAAGGTGACATTGTCCGGCAGCTTGTTGGAGATTTTGTACTCCTTGACGCCATTCTCAGGCGTGTCCGCGTCCGATGCTGCCGGCAGCTCCAGCTCGTATCCTGGTCGGCTATCCTCGCTGAGGCTTAAGTACACCCGATCGATGTGGTTCTCAAAGTTCGGCGGTGAATCGTTTACGTCATCGATGAGCAGACGGATGTAGAACTCCCGGGTTTGGCTAGTCGCTAAGCGGACTTCAATTCGCAGGAGTTTGCAGCATTGCTCGGGACACGGCGAGCCGGAGCGGCACACCTGTTCGCGGTCCAGCGCGCCCTGCAGGCCGATCTGCCCGTCGCTGAGTATGTGAAACGGGTAGGCCTCTTTCTCCTTGAAGAAGGAGATCCGCCTGGCGCTGTCTGCTTGAGCGTCGCCCAGTTGGCTGCGCAGCAGAGGCATCAGGTCCATGCGGAACGCCGTTGTGCCCTCTCTGACGGTTCTGGTTGCCAGCAATGGCGGGCTGTACACTGAATGACAGGGAAGGAACTGCAGGAAGTTTAGGATCACTAGCACCAGAGAATGCTGCACTGCTAACCTTCTCATGCTTCTTTTATGCTCCTGTGTTAGTGGCGATCTGAAAAAAAACGTGTTTTGATTAGTTCCCATTCTTTATTAACATCGCCTAAGAATTTTAAAGGCATGGAATTTGAAAATTATACACTTCAGATCTTCTACACTTTGCCACTTAGTCATTCTGTCTGTCTTTCACTTCTCACTTCATTCCGGCAGCAGAGAGGGCCGTCTTATTTTCCTGGCCTCTCGCAGTTCACTTCCTATAGCTACCTCAGTAAATTTCTGCGCACTGGGGCATGCCCTCCTCCCCCACGCCGCCCCCGTCTCCTAATGATCCAGTCGGGGAGCAGGCCTTCAATTTTGCGAGCATAAAATTTGCTCGCCCAGGCCATTAAGCCCTCCCCTTAGCCGTGCCCGCTAAACCCGGACTCAAAGCGGTGCGGTTCTCAGGTCCATCTATCAATGCATCTATATTCTCTCGCTCGCCTGCTGACAATTATG